>CM064512.1:10139197-10216697 GCA_032716605.1 Paralithodes platypus
TTATTTTAGTTTCCTCCCTAGACCTCCATCAAATAAAAAAAAAAAAAACATCCATTAGATCCCCCTTCTAGATTAATTTGTACATTTTTCGGTAGAAAAATGTCCCGGCCGAAGGCGGTTCTTCCAACATTACAGGCTCACTATCGTTCACCAGGGAAAACATCGACACCTAAATAGCACGAAAGGTCTAAATATTGACGAAGAAATGAGGCGAAAGGTCTTAAAATTGACTAACTAATGGGGCAAATATCTTAACATCTGAAAACTAATGAGGCTAAGCATTAGGGAGAAGGGGATCCAGAAAACCGGTCTGCCTCCCCTTAAGGTGAGGCTGATGTACTGTTGAGGTTAAGGAGACATGTGTCGGCTTCTGGTCCCCCTTTCTACCTCGTGTTAAGCCCCATTTGTTTTGAGATTATAAGACGTTCGGCCCATTAGTTTGGCGATGTTATAACACCTTTCGCCCCATTTTGGTGTCAATTATAAGACCTTTCGGGCCATTTAGGTATCGATTATTGCCTGGCGAGCGAAAGCGAGCCTGAAATTTTAAGAGAAACCGGGAAACTTTTCTACCGAAAAATGTACACATTTATCTTGAAGGGGGGGGGGGGGTGTCTAGGGGGTGTTTTTCTAAGCTTGATGGAGGTCTAGCGAGAACACTAAGAAATAAAGGAATACATTAATAAAAAAAAAAAAAAAAAAAAAAAAAAAACTCTCCCCTTCATTACAAACACACATTGGTACAAGTACTCCGTGATGTGTGGCGATTGTACATTTTTCGGTAAAACATTTATTCCAGCAGAAGTTCGGTTTCTCCCAAGTATCAGGCTGGCTATCGCTCGCCTGGAAAAAGATCGATACCTGAATGGGGCGAAACGGCTTATAACTATCGCTCGCCTGGAAAAAGATCGATACCTGAATGGGGCGAAACGGCTTATAACTATCGCTCGCCTGGAAAAAGATCGATACCTGAATGGGGCGAAACGGCTTATAACTATCGCTCGCCTGGAAAAAGATCGATACCTGAATGGGGCGAAACGGCTTATAACTATCGCTCGCCTGGAAAAAGATCGATACCTGAATGGGGCGAAACGCTTATAACTATCGCTCGCCTGGAAAAAGATCGATACCTGAATGGGGCGAAACGGCTTATAACTATCGCTCGCCTGGAAACATATCGATACCTGAATGGGCGAAGCTTATAACTATCGCTCGCCTGGAATAAAGATCGATACCTGAATGGGGAAACGGTATAATCAGAGATGCGGCGAAACAGCTGCATACAGACTATAAGCCATGTAGATAGAGTTAAGGGAGAGGACCGTTTTTCTGCACCCCCTTCTCCCTCATGTTTAGCCCCATTAGTTTCAGATTATAAGACGTTCGGCCCATTAGTTTGGCGATTTTAACATCTTTCGCCCCATTTCGTTGTCAATTTTAAGACCTTTCGTGCCATTTAGGTGTCTATTTTTTCCTGGCGAGCGATAGCGAGCCTGCAATTTTAAGAGGAACCGGCCTTTGGCCGGTTTTCAGCCTACTGTTTTAAGACGTTTACCCCCATCCAGGTGACAATATTTTCCTGGCGAGCTGTAGCGAGCCAGCATATAATTATATATTTTTGTTTTGACAGCAGGCTAAATTTTTACATTTTTCGATAGAAAAATTTCTCCGGCGAAGCCGGATTTCTTCATACAATGCTGGCTTGCTATCGCTCGCCAGGAAGAAATCGACACCTGGATGGGGATAAAAGTCTTAAAACAGTTGGCTGAATGGGGCCGAATGGATACAAGCCAGGGAAAGAGAGAAAAGGAGAGAACGATAAAAAAAAACCGGTGACCCCCCTTAACCCCTTTCACTGCCCCATTACGCAGTACCCGCACACACTTAATCCATCCAACCCACCACTTACCACCACTTATAACCCTCAACCAGTTCACTTATTGGCCCACAAGTGTCCTTTTGATCGCCGGCTAAGTGGCAGGCAGATATGGGCTTTATGTTTCCTGGCGTAATTCTGACTGCTTGTGAATGTTTAAGTGATTGGGTTGGTGGTGTGTGTGTGTGTGTGTGTGTGTGTGTGTGTGTGGCTTGTCTGCGTGTGTATAGTGTGTGTGTGTGTGGTTTGTCTGTGTGTATAGTGTGTGTGTGTGTGTGTGGTTTGTGTGTGTGTGTGTGTATGTGGCTTGTCTGCGTGTGTATAGTGTGTGTGTGTGTGTGTGTGAGGCTTATCTTTATGTGTATAGTGTGTGTGTGTATGTGGCTTGTCTGCGTGTGTATAGTGTGTGTGTGTATGTGTAGGGCTTGTCTTTTATGTGTATAGTGTGTGTGTGGGAGGCTTGTCTGTATGTGTATAATGTGCGTTTGTGTGTGTGTGTGTGTGTGGGAGGCTTGTCTGTATGTGTATAATGTGCGTTTGTGTGTGTGTGTGTGTGTGTGTGTGTGGGAGGCTTGTCTGTATGTGTATAATGTGCGTTTGTGTGTGTGTGTGTGTGTGTGAGGCTTGTCAGTATGTGTATAATGTGCGTTTGTGTGTGTGGTGTGGGTGTGTGGGTCTTGTCTGTATGTGTATAATGTGCGTTTGTGTGTGTGTGTGTGTGTGTGTGGGAGGCTTGTCTGTATGTGTATAATGTGCGTTTGTGTGTGTGTGTGGTGTGGGAGGCTTGTCTGTATGTGTATAATGTGCGTTTGTGTGTGTGTGTGGGAGGCTTGTCTGTATGTGTATGCGTTGTGTGTGTATGTGTGTGTGAGTGTGTTGTAGTGTGTGGTGTGGGAGGCTTGTCTATATGTGTAGTGTGGCGTTTGTGTGTGTATGTGGGTGTGGTGTGTGTGTGTGGGGGGGGGGGGTTTGTTTTTGTGTTATGTGGTTTTTTTGTGTGTATGTGTGTGGGTGTGGGGGGGGGGGGAGGTTTGTGTATGTGTATAGTGTGCGTTTGTGTGTGTATGTGTGGTGGTTGTGTGTGGGGGGGGAGGTTTGTCTATGTGTATAGTGTGTGTGCGTTTGTGTGTGTGTGGGGGGGGGTATGTGTATAGTGTGCGTTTGTTGTGGTGTGGGGGTGCGTTTGTGGTGGTGTGTGTGTGTGTGTGTATAGTGTGCGTTTGTGTGTGTGTGGTGTGTGAGTTTGTGTTGGTGTGTGTGTGGTATATAGTGTGCGTTTGTGTGTGTGGTGTGTTTAGTGTGCGTTGTGTGGTGTGGTATGTGTGATTGTGTGTGTGTATAGTGTGCGTTTGTGTGTGTGTGTATAGTGTGCGTTTGTGTTGTGTGTATAGTGTGCGTTTGTATGTTTGTGGTGTGTTTGTGTATAGTGTGCGTGTTGTGTGTGTGTGTGTGTGTGTGTGTATGTGTGTGTAAAGTGTGCGTTTGTGTGGTGTGTGTTTGTGTGTGTGTAAAGTGTGCATGTGTGTGGTGTGTGTGTGTGTGTGGTAAAGTGTGCGTTTGTGTGTGTGTTGGTATGTGTGTTGTGTGTGTGTATAGTGTGTTTGTGTGGGGTGTGGTGTGTGTGTATTTTGTGTGTGTAGTGTGCGTTGTGTGCGTGTGTGTAGTGTGCATTTGGTGTGTATAGTGGCGTTGTGTGGTGGTGTGTGTGTGTTGTGTAGGTGTATAGTGTGTTTGTGTGTAGTGTGTGTTGTGTGTAGTGTGCATTTGTGTGCTGTAGTGTGCGTTTGTGTGTGTGTGTAAGTGTGCGTTTTGTGTGTTGTGTGGTGTGTGTGTTGTGTGTGTATAGTGTGCGTTTGTGTTGTGGTGGTGTGTGTGGTGTGTGTGAGGTTTGTCTGTATGTGTAGTGGTGTGTGTGGTGTGTGCTTGTCTGCATGTGCATAGTGTGTGTGTTGTTTGTATGTGTATGAGCGTATGTGTTAATAGTATAAAAGTGTTGATGAGAGTCTGTAGTTTGGGAAGTATGATGTTATGTTAGTGGGGGTGATTGCATGTTGTGGTCCTCTTTCTGTGTGCATGTATGTGTATGTGAACGTGTAGGATGTGTACATGTGCACACAGTGAAGAAAGTGGCAAAAAATGGGCGAACTTGCGGAACTGAGAGAGAGAGAGAGAGAGAGAGAGAGAGAGAGAGAGAGATGAGATGAGAGAGGTGAGAGAGAGAGAGAGAGAGAGAGTAGAGTAGAGCAGAGAAAGTATAAAGAGCATGCCTAGTCTCGGGGTGTGGTGTGCGTGTTAAGGTAGCAGTACCGGTACTCGCTTTTTCTGGACCCCCTTCTCCCTCGTGTTTACCATGTTAGTTTTGAGATTTAAGACTTCCATTAGTTTGGCGATTTTTATACCTTTCGCCCCATTTCACTGTCAATTTCAAGACCTTTCGTGCCATTTAGGTGTCGATCGTTTCCTGGCGAGCGATAGCGAGCCTGTACTTTTAAGAGGAACCGGCCTTGGAATTTTTCTATCGAAAAATGTACAAATATCTTGAAGGGGGGTCTAGGGGGTGATTTTTAAGCTTGAAGGAAGTCTAGCAAGGAAACTAAAAAAATATATTCATAAATGAATTAATAGCCAAAATAGCCGTCCACTACCCCCTTAGTGTATGTTTATAAGGACCCACAATGGTTGCCTGGTACCCAAGTTGCATGGCGCGTGCAGTCCAGAAACATACCATTAGTTCTTGGTCAGTGGCGCGGGTTCGAGCCCTTGTTTCCCACCTCTCCGCGGGATTACTTTACTTCAAAGGGGCGGTAGTCGCTTTTTCGGGACCCCCTTTCTCCCTCATGTTTAGCATATTGAGATTTGAAGTTTTTCTATTCCGTTAGTTTGGTGATATTTTGTTTAGAGCTTTCGCCACATTTATTTGTCAATATTACCTTTCCTGACATTTAGGTGTCGATATTTTCCTGGCGAGCGATAGCGAGCCTGTAATTTTTAGAAGGAATCGGCCTTTGGCCGGAACATTTTTCTACCGAAAAATGTACAAATTCGTCTTGAAATGTCTAGGGGTGTTGTATAGCTTGGTGGAGGTATAGCGAGGAATTTCAAAGATATAAGTGGAGGTATAGCGAGGAATTTCAAAGATATAAGTGGAGGTATAGCAGGAATTTCAAAGATATAAGTGGAGGTATAGCAGGAATTTCAAAGATATAAGGTATAGCGAGGAATTTCAAAGATATAAGTGGAGGTATAGCAGGATTTCAAAGATATAGAGGTATAGCGAGGAATTTCAAAGATATAAGTGGGTATAGCAGAATTTCAAAGATATAAGTGGAGGTATAGCGAGGAATTTCAAAGATATAAGTGGAGGTATAGCAGGAATTTCAAAGATAAGTGGAGGTATAGCAGGAATTTCAAAGATATAAGTGGAGGTATAGCAGGAATTTCAAAGATATAAGTGGAGGTATAGCAGGAATTTCAAAGATATAAGTGGAGGTATAGCAGGAATTTCAAAGATATAAGTGGAGGTATAGCGAGGAATTTCAAAGATATTTAATAGATACATTTATAGACCAACAAACAAGCGCTACCCCCTTAACCCTGTGAATACCAACGACGTGGGTTAAGGGGAGGAAGATCGTTTTTTCTGGACCCCCTTCTCCCTAATGTTTAGCCCCACTAGTTTTGAAATTATAAGACGTTCCGCCCATTAGTTTGGCGATTTAACACCTTTCGCCCCATTTCGTTGTCAATTTTAAGACCTTTCGTGCCATTTAGGTGTCGATTATTTCCTGGCGAGCGATAGCGAGCCTGCAAAAGAGGAATCAGCCTTTGGCCGGGACATTTTTCCACCGAAATATGTACAAATCTATCTTGAACGAGGGTCTAGGGGGTGTTTTTTTAAGCTTTATGGAGGTCTAGGGAGGAAACTAAGAAAAGTATAGACCAGCAAACAAGCACTACCCCCCTTAACCCTGTGCATACCAGTGACGTGTGTTAAAAGTTTGACTGTGGCTATATTGAAACGATAGCGTGTAGCTTAAGAAGGATCTGTGGTATAGTTATAAGGGTTGGTTTAGAGAGTTTGACAAAGCCTTATTATGGCTAGAGGTCCTTGCTAAGCTGAGTGAAACCGTCAGATAGTTTCAGAGAGAGGGTTGGTTTAGAGAGTTTGAAAAGCCTTATTATGGCTAGAGGTCCTTGCTAAGCTGAGTGAAACCGTCAGATAGTTGCCAGAGAGGGTTGGTTTAGAGAGTTTGACAAAGCCTTATTATGGCTAGAGGTCCTTACTAAGCTGAGTGAAACCGTCAGATAGTTGCCAGAGAGAGGGTTGGTTTAGAGAGTTTGACAAAGCCTTATTATAGCTAGAGGTCCTTGCTAAGCTGAGTGAAACCGTCAGATAGTTGCCAGAGAGGGTTGGTTTAGAGAGTTTGAAAAGCCTTATTATAGCTAGAGGTCCTTGCTAAGCTGAGTGAAACCGTCAGATAGTTGCCAGAGAGAGGGTTGGTTTAGATAGTTTGACAAAGCCTTATTATGGCTAGAGGTCCTTCCTAAGCTGAATAAAACCGTCAGATAGTTGCCAGAGAGGGTTGGTTTAGAGAGTTTGAAAAGCCTTATTATATCTAGAGGTCCTTCCTAAGCTGAATAAAACCTTGATATAGTTGCCAGAGAGGGTGGTTTAGAGAGTTTGAAAAGCCTTATTATGGCTAGAGGTCCTTAAGCTGATAAACCTTAGATAGTTGCCAGAGAGGGTTGTTTAGAGAGTTTGAAAAGCCTTATTATGGCTAGAGGTCCTTCCTAAGCTGAAAAACCTTTATAGTTGCCAGAGAGGGTTTGGTTTAGAGAGTTTGAAAACCTTATTATGGCTAGAGGTCCTTCCTAAGCTGAAAAAAACGTCAAATAGCCAGAATATATAAAAAAAAAAAACGTTACCGGTACTGAATGCGTTAACGCAGAACACAAAGAACGCAAGATGGATTCCATTTCGATGAGGTAAGTTAGTTGTGGGTGTGATTGCATAGATGTGGTCAATTGCCGACTGGCGAATTTCGTTCTAGAAGGATGTTGGAAATGTAGACAACGCTATTGAACAGCATTTACAGCTAAAATACGGTCGTAGTATATTTATAAATACATAAAACCCAATTCAACATACCATTTATCCATCAGAACATACATTATTATTGCGTTCTGTTTGATATCGATGATCACGGCTCCAACTTCCTATAGCCTGAAACTCGCAAGGGGTCAATTGGTTTCTTTAGTTGTATATACAGTAGTACCGGTAAATTGACGGTTAATTAAGTGACACGGTCGGGTCTGGTCCCCCTTCTTCCTTATGCTTAGTCCCATTAGTTTTCAGATTTTAAGACGTTCGGCCCCGTAGTTTGGCGATTTTAAGACCGTTCGCTCCTTTAGGTGTCGATTTTTTACCTGTGAGCGATAGCGAGCCTGTAAATTAGGACAGGGACATTTTCTACCGAAAAATTTACAAATATATCTGAAGGGGTCCTGTATTTTTTTTTTGTTTTTTTTTTTTTTTAATATTATGTATTTTTTTCTGATGGAGGTCTAGGGAGGAAACTAGAAAAAATAAATGCAAAAATCTACCAACAACTAAATCATCCCCCCATAAGTTGTCTGTGTGATTCTCTATGGTACCGGTAAATTGCTTTTATGGTTCTAAAGGTACTTCTAATAACTCGAAATGAATGAAAGCAATCGGGCTGACGTTTCTATCATTTGGGAAGAGTCCACCAGGAAATAGGTGTGGATATTTACAGCCAGTTTGCTCTAGGCCCTTTTGAGTTACAGAGAGGTCAGGGATCAAGATTATTGTCACGTTCGCTGGCACTACCTATAGTACGGTTCCGGTAAGTTGTGTATGTACGGTAGCGCTAATAAGTCATGTCTCGGCTGTCATTATGTTTGGCTCGCTCTGTGCTGTATTAATGTCTGTCGGATGTTGAGTAGGGTGAGTAAGTGTAGGAACATGTTTGTGTATCTCGCTCAAAAAGAAGAAATCGTGTGTAAATATTGCTGATACCTATTATTGATCAAAACATAATTGGTGCCGAGACATCACTTATTAGCGCGACTGTACGGTAGCGCTAAGAAGTCATGTCTCAGCTGTCATTACGTTTGGCTCGCTCTGTGCTGTATTAATGTCTGTCAGATGTGGAATAGGGTGGGTAAGTGTAGGAACATGTTTGTATATCTCACTCGATATGAATAAATCAAGTTTAGATATTGCTGATACCAATTATGGATCAAAATATACTTGGTGCCGAGACATCACTTATTTGGTCGATTGTACAGTCGCGCTAATAAGTGATGTCTCGGCACCAATTATATTTTGATCAATAATTGGTATGAGCAATGTCTAAAACTTGATTTATTCGTTTCGAGTGAGATATACAAGCATGTTCCTATACTTACCCACCCTATTCAACATCTGGCAGACATTAACCCCTTCTGAACCGGCGACGTCAATTTAATTTTATTCTGGCTGCTATTAGACGATTATATTCAGCTTAAAAATGGCCTCCAGCAATTAATAGGCTTCGAACTATCTCACTTAACGTTTTTGACTACCACAGATTCTCTTTGCAATGCACAAAACCGTCTAAATATAGCTAGAATAACATTAAATATACAGCACAGAGCAAGCCAAACGTAATGACAGCTGGGACATGACTTATTAGGCCGACTGTACTTCTCTATTGTACTGGAGTGTTGTTGATAGGGTTCTATATTGCACCAGTGAGCTGCATTCGTGATTAATTTAGCCCAGCAAGTGAAAGCCTGGAGAGAGTGTGTGTGAGCATGTGCATTAAGGGGAGGTTTTTAGTGTGTTCCCTAAACCTCCATCTTTGTTCCCTAGACCTCCATCAAGCTTAAAATGACACCCCCTTGAGCCCCTTTCAAGATAAGTTTTCCGGCCAAAGGCCGGTTCCTCTTAAATTACATGCTCGCCATCGCTTGCCAGGGAAAAATCGACACTTAAATGGCACGAAGTCTTAAAATTGACAGCATTGGGGCGATTCTTCTTAAAATCACCAAATTAAGGGGGTGAACGTCTTGGAATCTCAAAAGCAATGGGGGTTAAACATGGAAGAGAAAGGAGTACCGGTACAAAAAAAAAAAAAAAAAAAAAAAAAAATCCTGGGGTGGAAATCTCCCCTTAGCTTGCCCCCCCACCCCCATGCGTGGCGTAGGACAAATATTGAAGTCGTAGTAGTGGATATACAGTAGCTCTTTATAAACACGTGAGTAAAGCGACAATGGAAGCTTCTTTGTGCCTGGACCTTACTCCAGTCACGTTGCGGCCACACCTAGGCACACAGAGCTCACCTACTTTGCCAGAGTGCAAGTTTAATAGTTATTGTTTTAAGCACCTCTGAGAATACGTCAAATAATTGTGTACGAATATTTATTAAAATAGGGTATACTGTGCAATGTGCATGCGCTGGTAGATTAATACTATATATTGTTAAGAAATACACCGACAAATATATTTAGAATTAGATAAATAACTTGTATGTCAAAATGTACAGTCCTGTACCTCAAGTACAATGCTTTATAATCCTATGTTTATTCATCTAACATTTATAACTTGTATTTTGTAATAGATATCGCGTATTGGACCACTGCGTACAAATAAGCTAGTCTACCCTGTGGCTTTTAGCCTGGGAATGAATTGCGCAAGAAAATTAGCCAAAGTTAATAATGGTTGAACAAAGTTTGTTGATGAGAATTCTTGAAAGTTTCTTACCTTTTAAAATTTACTAACTTGGACGGCCTTCCCAGCAAATATCAGCCCATTTGATCTAGTCTTTTATGAGTTACAGAGGTTAGAGTTCACGATTTGTGAGCTACCTATAATAAATGGACTATACCGGAACCTACTTTTAAGTCGATTACAGATTAAGTTAGGCACAGAGTTAGCACATTCTCTATTATAGTGCAAGATGCTATGTTGAATAACTATGATTTTTAAGAAACCTTTTTGATGGAGAAAAGTGGTTTGTTTTAATGAATCTAACAGTTTATCAAGCGATATGTGAATGGGGACCCTCCTAGAATCTAATATGATTTATCAAGCAATATGTGAATGAGGACCCTCCTAGAATCTAATATGATTTATCAAGCAATATGTGAATGGGGACCCTCCTAGAATCTAATATGATTCGATCAAGCAATATGTGAATGGGGACCCTCCTAGAATCGAATCAAGCATTGTGAATGGGGATTTATCAAGCAATGTGAATGAGGACCCTCCTAGAATCTAATATGATTATTCAAGCAAATATGTGAATGGGGACCCCTCCTAGAATTAAATATGATTTATCAAGCACGATGTGAATGAGGACATCCTAGAATCTAATATGATTTATCAAGCAAAATATGTGAATGAGGACCCTCCTAGAATCTAATATGATTTATCAAGCAATATGGAAATGGGGACCCTCCTAGAATCTAATAGGATTTATCAAGCAATATGTGAATGAGGACCCTCCTAGGAATCTAATATGATTTGATCAAGCAATATGGGAATGAGGACCCTCCTAGACTCTAATCGGATTTATCAAGCAATAGGTGAATGGGGACCCTCCTAGAATCTAATATGATTTATTTCAAGCAATTATGTGACTGAGGACCCTCCTAGAATCTAATATGATTTATCAAGCAATATGTGAATGGGGACCCTCCTAGAATCTAATATGATTTATCAAGCAATATGTGAATGGGGGACCCTCCTAGAATCTAATAATGAATTATCAAGCAATATGTGAATGAGGACCCGCCTAGAATACTAATATGATTTATCAAGCAAGATGTGAATGGGGACCCTCCTAGAATCTAATATGATTTATCAAGCAATATGTGAATGAGGACCCTCCTAGAATCTAATATGATTTATCAAGCCATATGTGAAAGGGGACCCCTCCTAGAATCGAATAATGATTTATCAAGCAATATTGTGAATGAGGGCCCCTCCTAGAATCTAATATGATTTAATCAAGCAATATGTGAATGGGGACCCTCCTAGAATCTAATATGATTTATTCAAAGCAATATGTGAATGGGGACCCTCCTAGAGCTAATATGATTTATCAAGAAATATGTGAATGAGGACCCTCCTAGAATCTAAATATGATTTAGCAAGCAATATGTGAATGAGGACCCTCCTAGAATCTAATATGATTTATCAAGCAATATCGTGGAATGGGGGACCCTCCTAGGAATCTAATATGATTTATCAAGAAATATGTGAAGGAGGACCCTCCTAGAATCTAATATGATTTATCAAGCAAAATATGTGAATGAGGACCCTCCTAGAATCTAATATGATTTATCAAGAAATATGTGAATGGGGACCCTCCTAGAATCTTAATATGATTTATCAAGCAATATGTGAATGAGGGACCCTCCTAGGAATCTAATATGATTTATCAAGCAATATCGTGAATGGGGACCCTCCTAGAATCTAATATGATTTATCAAGCAATATGTGAATGGGGACACTCCTAGAATCTAATATGATATATCAAGCAATATGGTGAATGAGGACCCTTCCTAGAATCTAATATGAGTTATCAAGCAATATGTGAATGGGGGACCCTCCTAGAATATAATATGATTTATCACGAGCAATAGGTGAATGAGGACCCTCCTAGAATCTAATATGGATTATCAAGCAATATGTGAATGAGGACCCTCCTAGAATTCTAATATGATTTATCAAGCAATATGTGAATGGGAACCCTCCTAGAATCGAATGGAGTATTCAAGAGCAATATGTGAATGAGGGACCCTCCTAGAAATTCTAATATGATTTATCAAAGCAATATGTGAATGGGGACCCTCCTAGAATCTAATATGATTTATCAAGCAATATGTGCAATGGGGACCCTCCTAGAATTCTAATATGATTTATAAAGCAATATGTGAATGGGGACCCTCCTAGAATCTAATATGATTTATCAAGCAATATGTGAATGAGGACAATACTAGAATCTAATATGCTTTATCAAGCAAGATGTGAATGGGGGACCTCCTAGAATCTAATATGATTTATCAAGCAAGTTGTGAATGGGGACCTTCCTAGAAGCCTAATATGATTTATCAAGCAATATGTGAATGGGGACCCTCCTAGAATCTACTAGGATTTATCAAGCAATATGTGAATGGGGACCCGCCTAGGAAATCTAATATGATTTATCAAGCAATATGTGAATGGGGACCACTCCTAGAATCTATAGTGATTTATCAAGCAATATGTGAATGGGGACCCTCCTAGAATCTAATATGATGTATCAAGAAATATGTGAATGGGGACCCTCCTAGAATCTAATAGGATTTATTCAAGCAATATGTGAATGGGGACCCTCCTAGAATCTAATATGATTTATCAAGCAATATGTGAATGGGGACCCTCCTAGAATCTAATATGATTTATCAAGCAATATGTGAATGGGGACCCTCCTAGAATCTAAATATGATTTAGCAAGCAATATGTGAATGGGGACCCTCCTAAAAGATAATATGATTTATCAAGCAATCTGTGAATGGGGACCCTCCTAGAATCCTAATATGACTTTATCAAAGCAATATGTGAATGGGGGACCTCCTAGAATCTAATATGATTTATCAAGTTATGTGAATGGGGACCCTCCTAGCAATATAATATGATTTATCAAGCAATATGTGAATGGGGACACATCTACATTATGTAGGTAGTAGGGGTAGGCAGCCACGCCCAGGGAAGTACTACCGCCAAGGTTTCGGGAGGACTCAGGGCAATAGCCTGAATTCCATTTTCTCTCCCAGGCTTTGGTAGCTGGATACATATATTTCTGCCTCACACAGCAGGGGTATCAGGAAAACCATCTTTTAGATAACATAAACATCCAACTTCACGACATTGCCCATACATCGCTAACCTCTATCCATAAAAATACTACTCTTCCCAATGACATATCATACATGTAACACCATACACTTACCTTATAAATATGGCCAGTACAATTGTTAAGAGCAAACCTGGTGTGTCCCTCGGATCTCCACCCACGGCAGGGTTGGGTTATTGCCACAGGGCCCTCCCGGTCGTCATCATGCGACTGTGTCAAGAGCATTGCAACGTCCCAAAAGCTGCTTGTCAGTACAAACTAATTTCTTTTTTAGTAATATAAGGGGACTTCACTCTAACAAAAAAAAATTAAAGCATCAATTCTGTACACCAATTTCTTCAAGCAGAATCCCTCTACTCTCCTTTTTTTGACAGAGAACTCAAGTAACATCCAACATCTGACACTCTCTAGATTTAATTTTCCAGGTTATCAACCTGCTCCACAAATTTCAGACCTAAAGGTGGTGTGTGTTTGCTTCGCAAAATCTGAAAATTGCCCTGGAGGAGGTTACTAGTTTCAATTGTCCCTATTTTGATTTATTATATATACAAATTAATTTCTGATGGTTAAATTTAAAGTACATGGTTGAATCTACCGTTCCCCAAATTACTCATCCAGAAGCAAAGTCTTTTTGATTGCTTTCTCCTCACAACTCGAGTGTCCTCAAAACGTAAATGCTTCTTCTGAAATTCAACTGTGTTGGGTGATTTTAATGTCCATAATGTTGAATGGCTCACTCATGCAGCTAGGACTGATGATGCTGGTCTTGAATGTGAGCTATTTGCAGAGTCATTTAATCTCATTCAACTAGTCAAAACCAACCCACCCGTGTAACAGATTAATCCTAATCATAATTCCCACCTACTGGACTTATTTTTAACAACCAATTCAGAACAATTATGATGTTACAGTGAGGTTCACACTTGGATCTTCTGATCACTGTCTGATACAGGCCACCTGTCTATCAACTACAACACCTTCCCGACTATGAACCTGTTTTGGTGACTAAATGGCATTACGATAGGGCCAGATATGGGAGGGTCTTCAAGGGGCTTTATTGATATTCCCTGGACCTCTTTCTTTTCTAAGGATGCACACTCCACCTTGAGCCACAGACAAGATTTTGTAAAAATTGGAATGGAAACTGTTATTCCTCATCAAAAGTACAGTAAAAGATCTAATTCAACTAAATGGTTTGACCATAATTGTGCTAGAGTAAATGAACAAAAAGCAATAGCATAACAATGCATTCACGAGATCAAAAAACACATGAAGCCTTTGAATTACTTTAGAAAACACATCAGAAATCATGCCCAAAACTGTATTAAACTAACTAAATCCAAACTTTCTCCATAAGCAGGCAAATAAACTTCTAAATATATCCAAATGATAACAAAATATTTTGGTCAACTCTTAACTCTTTCAAATCCAACCTTCACTACTGCTTCATCCATTCCACCCTTAAAATCTCCCCTGAACTGGCAATCTTGTAAGTGACCCACGAGAGTAAAGCTAAACCTTCTTGCGGATATTTCTCCACCAAACTCAACCTTAGATGAAAAATAAATCAAGATGTCCCTGTACTTAATTTTAATTCGCCTGAAATTCCCTCACTTCAGATCCACAACCAGACATGGTCGAAAACTATTTTGCAGAATCTCTCAGTAGATAAGGCTCCTGGTCCAGATGGAAACTTCCTCCAATAGTACTTAAGAATCGCTCCTTGGTGCTCGCTCCTGTATTGGACAAAAATTTTTCCGTCCTGTGTACTCATACCTCATGCTTCCCAGTACCCTGGAAAGAAGCAAACATCCATCCAGTTCCTAAACAAGGTTGCCTCTTCAGATCCATCAAACTACAGACGCAATAGCTATAACTTCCACTCTTGGGCAAAGTGTTTTGAAATTATATTAAATAATCCCATAATTAAGCAATCTGGAGAATAATAAATTTATCAGTGATAGGCAATATTGGTTTTAGGACGATGTCGATCAACTGCAGACATCTCTTGCTTCTTGACGCATCAAATTCAACCAAGCTTCAGGACCACCCATGGTGAAACACATACAATTAGCACTGGATATATCAAAGGCATTTGTATAGAGTTCCTGGCATCAATCCTTCTGTGTCGAAGATTGTCACACTACCGGCCTTGCATTGTGTTCATTAGTTCCATCTTAATTTCTTCTTATCTTCATAAACAGAAAAATATGTGTAATGGTGATGGCTAGATGGCCTTTATTCTCAATTTCACTCATAAAATGCTGGTGTTTCCCCAGGGATCAGTTGTTTGGCCCCGAACTCTGTTCCTCATTTCCATATCAATGCATCTCATATCTACCACTCATAATCCAATACCTTCCTACGCAGATGAATCAACACCCCACAGTTCCTACCACATTTACCAACTTCTTTCACCCAAACCCGATCTTATAAAATTCATTAAAATAAACACTGCAATTTCTCTGAACCAGGGGACCTTTCTAGAATTAATATGAATGGGGACAAGAGAATCTAGTTTCCTCCTTAATGCACCAGAAAAACCCAAGTACATTCAATTTTCTAACCGACAGAATCTCAGCACTGACTCCCATATATTTACTTTTTTAATGATGTAAATATTCCCCACTTCCCCTAGTATTGACATTCTCGTTTGTGTAACATTAACTACTAACTTGAGCTGGACACATTATGTTAGCACGCCATTGCTAAGAATGAAGAATGCCGTCTAAAGAAACTGGGACTCCGGTACAGAGGTTTTTCGAGAATCTTCACTGACGAGCGAGTTGGCCGGAGATTAATATATAAAGTCATTGTCGCGCTCCCCTCAGATGGATTTATTCTGTTCACCTCTGTGGGGTTTGCGAAGTGGAGTGGTTTGCATTGAGGCAGTTGGACAAAATTCAAAATAAAGCTATTAGATTAATCAATAACCCTGCACATCAACACAAGGACCTTCCTACATTAGCCACACGAAGAAACGTTGCAGACCTTGCATTATTCTACAGATATTTTCCGAGCAAGCAATTGTGTCCGAGGACACTTGCGTCAATTGTGCCGCCCCTCTCCACATCTTTTCCCCGTAGAAACTAGGGCAGCTAGGAGAGCGCCCATGGAATTTACACTTTCTCCTCCACAATGCAGAACTTCCTGCTTATCAGAATTCATTTATTCCCCAGAAGCTACTACTCTTTGGAATTCACTTCCCTCGAATGGGCTTGCCACAAACTTACAATCTACAAATGTTTAAATCCAGTTGTGTACTAAACATTTTATATGAATGGAGGGTGATGCCTTTAGGCACATGGACCTTTTTGTTTTATCTGGTGTTTTTGCCTTCCATCCGTTCATTGTCTCTTAAAAAAAAAAACAAAAAAAAAAAAACAAAAAAAAAAAAAAAAAAAACAAACAAAATAAAAATAATCTAAATATGATTTTTTATTTACAAGCAATATTGGAATGGGGACCCTCCCTAGAAATCTATAGAGGATTGGTGATCAAGCAATATGTGAATCGGATGGACCCTCCTAGAATATATAGTGTCCCTATTCGTTCAGTACTTTAAAGCCGGTGGTACCCGAGCCCAACTTTTGTCAGAAGCAATTTTTACGGGCAACTAATGGTCTGGAAGCTTAGAAAATGACCACTTTAATCAAGAATTCCAGCCGCCCACTACATAACATAATCTACCTTCAGTCTAAGGTACCGATACCAGTGCGAAAATGTCTCGAAATAATTACGATAAAAAAAACTTTGCTTCTTTGGAAAATATGAGACGGAAAAAGCGCTCTGTGTTGTGACAGCGGTTTAAGCCAGATTATAACAACATATCACATTGGTTTTCACTATACCTTACAGTTGCAGGGCTTGCTTGGTAGGTCAGTTTTGCAGGGCTTGGTAGGTCATTTGCAGGGCTTGGTAGGTCTAATAAAATATAAAAAAAATATACATTGTGCAGTGATTGGTAGGTCATGGTTGCAGGGCTTGGTAGGTCCTTTCCTCATCCAGTCTTAAAAATATTAAATGTTATACCTTTCGTGTGGGTTCATTGGGTTTTCCCTAAAGGCATAATCGGTTAAGGGGCGACAGACCGTTTTTTTTTCTGGACCCCCTTCTCCCTAGTTTTGAGATTTCAAGATGCCAGGTTTCCATGTAGTTTTGGGGAAGTTTTATAGACAAACTTTTCACACACCCAATTTCTTTGTCCAATATAGGACCCTTCGTGGCCATTTAGGTGTCGATTTTTTTCCTGGCGAGCGATAGCGGAGCCTGTAATTTAATTTGAAAAGAGAAGAGACTCGGTCCTTTTGGCCGAGAAATTTGTCTACCTAAAATGTACAAATTTATCTTGAAGGCGGGGGGTCTAGGGGGGGTGGGTTTGTTTTCTAAAGCTTGATGGAGGTCTAGGGAGGAAACTAAAAATATATTAATGAGAATAAAAGTGGAATTAATAGACCAAAACAAACGTGTCTGCCTCATCTTAACTATAAGTAGGTCTCGTCTAAGTGGAATATTATGAAGAGTTTCCTTTTTTCAAAATGGGTTAATTATTAAAAGGGCGTCTAACCGTGATATTATGAGAGGTTGTTTCTACGTGTTGAAAACTATGGAGGCTTTCTTTTCGAAGTCGAACATATGAGAGCTACTAATTTGAGATATTCTGAGAGGGTCTACCAGTATAGAAGTCGACAACATTATGAGAGCTACTAATTTGAATAGTGGTGAGAGGGTCTACAAAGATATATACAGTCTAACATTATGAAAAAGGTCCTTAATTCAAACATGATATGAGGATCTTCCTAAAATGAACAAAATCTGTCTAATATTGACTAGGACGGACAAAAATATAAATGAAGAAAATCATTCAATAAAAGTTTAAAATTATATTAGTTTGAGCCACGAATATCGGGTTTGTGCGTGTGTTAGTCGTGGCAAGTGTGACCCTCTTCAAACCATGTATATTAGCTCCTCTCGTCGTCTCTATATATATATATAATGGGTGGTGGTTTATTGCGTGTTGTGGTGTTTAAAGGCGGTATTCCACACGAGCGCTTTTTCACTCAACATTTATCCTAAAAACAGGGTTCCTGGCAGCTTACGTGATCAACATTATATAATATTTTGGTTGGCGCCTAAATTCATCTAACCATCAGTCTAAGTTTCCGGGGGGGATACCAGTGCAAAATAGGTCCACAAAATGTTGCCAGAAAAAAATGTTGATCATCGAATGTTGACTATAACAAGCTTTCGTGTGATAACGGCTTAAGAGGCAAGCATGACCTATCTTGAACTGTGTTAGTTCTGTGCAGTGTGTGTGTGTCCCCACTAATGGGGTGGCGCAAGATATCATGTGCGGATATAATCTGTATGGTGTGTGTTTTGTGTACGGTGTGTTGGTGTGTTGATTTGGCGCTTGGGGTGCTCCATGATGGTCTTTAGGCCTGCATGTGGTGCGTGGTGGTGTTAGTAAGGGTTTAAAACCTTTGTATGTGGGGTGTTAAGACGATCTTGTTACTGTGCATGGGGAGAGTAGAGGTGAGAGAGAGAGCGGAGAGTAGTATTAAGTAAAAGTAGTAGGTAGTAATAGTAGATTGCCGTGACTTACTAGGATGGTGGGGGTGGGGGTGGTGAGGCCGATGTATAGTATGAATGTGAGTTGTGCATTGTGTGTATGGTGTGTGTGAAGGTAATAAGAGTAAGGTATATGTGGTTTGCGTCATTAGATACCATAAATGCTAATATTGTCTCTGACTGTACGTTCGTGCATTCTGTGGTGCGTGACCTGTACGTGTAGGATTGGGAGACTAGGGGGGGGGGGGGAGCCTGTATGTAAGTTTTTGTCGTGTACGTAAATCATTATGTATACGTGTTGAGCTTGGTGGCGGTGAATGTTTGGGGTGCGTGTTGGGTTGGAGCGCCACAGCACCATTATAATTACAAACGGAGCATATGGTATCACCAGTCATACACAATATCACTAGGTTCTACTCATATGCTCGGCTTGTAATCTATAATATCGGAAATATTTAGTAAGACCCAATAATTTCCCTTGTTACACAATGGCGTCGAAGCTAAGCAGCTGTTTTGCCATCGACGAGTACCACGCATTATAAAAAGGACAAATTATTAGCTTGGTGTACCGGTACGTACTGCCGCGTTAAGGAATTTGCAGCCCATCTTTGTTTGACTTTCCTGTGCTGCCAGGCGTTATGTGTAAACACCAAGGGAGGGGGGGGGGGGGGGTTGGGGGGGTTGGGGGGGGGAGGGGGTAGATTTGTTTACACCTATAAAGCCGCTGTCACACGAGCGCTTTTTTGCCGTTCAATGATTCCAGTACCAAGTTTTGATTCGATTTATTATTCAAAAAATTCTCGACTCGGTATCGGCAACTAAAAATGAAGGTAGATTAGGTTAGGGGCCGGCCTGACTTCTGCTATAACAGTTGTCATTTTTGAAGCTTCCAGACCATAATTGCACTAGCAACATTGCTTCGAAAAAGGACTCGCAAGGAGACTTGGTAAACACAGCTCTCCCGGTGTATAACAGGCTCTAACTTTTTTCTTTTTATTCCGGTTGTGGCATCTGTGTTCAGTTGAGGAAGCATACGAAGCACCCAGAGAATACAGTTATCTGCCGGTCTGTATGTTTGTATAATATCTCTAATCTGCCTCTCTGTATGTTTGTCGTTATCTTATATGATTTCTGTCTGTCGTGTACATCTGTATCATCTGTCTGTCTATGTCTGTGTATCCTGTTTTTGTTTATCTGTACCTCTGTGTCTGTCTGGTCTTTAGTTGTCTGTCTATCTGTATTATCTGTCTGTGTGTGTATATCTGTCTGTTTGTCTGTATATATGCCTGTTGTCTGTCTGTATATCTGTCTGTTTGTGTGTAGGTCTGTCTGTATATATGCCTGTTTGTCTGTATGTCTGTCTGTATATATGCCTGTTTGTCTGTATGTAATCTGTATATCTTGACCAATATTTTGACCAATAGTTTATTTTATCATTTAAGACATTATATATATATAGTATATAGATTTAGGCTATATAAAAATCACGTTAATAATTAAGTTAGTACAATTTCATCTCCAGAGAGAGAGAGAGAGAGAGAGAGTGAGAGAGAGAATGAGAAGAGAGAGAATGAGAAAAAGAAAGAGCGATAGCGAGAGAGAGAGAGAGAGAGAGAGAGAGAGAGAGAGCAAATGGTTTCTCGCCCCCATTATCAACTTATCAGCTGATAGCGAGGGTAAAGCAGTGTTGTCAAGTTCTGCCCTACCAACGGACTCTTTATGTTGAACGGAGTATAGTAAGTTATCTTGCGTCGAAGAGGAAGGGCCGTGAACGGTCGACTTTAAGGTGAGGTTTTTAGTTTGGTCTCTAGATATCCATCAAGCTTAAGATTACACCCCCTTGAGCCCCTTTCAAGATAAATTTGTACATTTTTCGGTAGAAAAATGTCCCGGCTGAAAGCCGGTTCCTCTTAAATTACAGGCTCGCTATCGCTCGCCAGGATAAAATCGACACCTAAATTGCACGAAAGGTTTTAAAATTGACAGAAATGGGTTGAAAGTTTTTTAAATCATCAAAATAATGGGGGCGAACGTCTTAAAATTAGAAAAGCAATGGGGCTAAACATGAGGGAGAAAGGAGTCAAGAAAAAACTCCCTCAAGTGTTGATGTTCCATTTGAGGATCTTCAGAAGTGGTTAGTGGCTTAGACAATTGTATTTGTCAGTGTATTGGTTGATATTGATATACCATTTCATATTTGGAAAGCAGTCCTATACGACCAACCAAAATCTTATGGCACTTGAGAGCCAAAATTGCTTTTCCAACCTTGAGAAAACCCACGGTTGTCTTCGAATTAGAAATATATTTCCTACCGGTAATTTAAATGATTTTTGATAGCATTATGCGTTAGAAAGCAAGTGACTCAGAAAGCTGTACATTAAATATTTTAGCTGGATGAGGAAAGTACCTACCAAGCCCTGCAAATGTAAGGTACCGGTACTGTACAACCAATGTGATTTGTTAGTTTTGAGATTTTAAGACATTCGGCCCATTAATTTGGCGATTTTAACACCTTTAGCCCCATTTCGTTGTCAAATTTAAGACCTTTCGTGCCATTTAGGTGTCGATTTTTTCCTGGCGAGGGATAGCGAGCCTGTAATTTTAAGAGGAACCGGCCTTTGGCCGGAACATTTTTCTACCGAAAAATATACTAATCTATCTTGAAGGGTTGTCTAGGGGGTGTTTTTTAAAGCTTGATGGAGGTCTAGCGAGGAAAATAACAAATTCATGAATAACTGAATTAAAAAAAAAAAACAAAAAAAAACACTAGCCCCTTAAGAACACACGTGACATGACTCTAGTGGTACCCGTAACCTGTGACGACAGTACCGAGTACCGCTTGCCACCTTAACCCTTTGATAAACACCACCTTTGCTGTATGCTTCACAAAGGCCTACAGTTACATGTAGTGGTTCCCGGACATCTCAACCAGGGCACCAGCTCAACCACGGACACATATCAACAATACCAATTTATAGTACTACTCCAAGTTAAGGGGAGATTTCCACTTGAGGGACTTTTTTCTTGACCCCTTTCTCCCTATGTCTAGCCCCATTGCCTTTGAGATGTTCAAACGTTCGCCCCATTAGTTTGGCGATTTTAAGAACCCTCGCCCCATTTATGTCAATTTTAAGACCATTCGTGCCACTTAGGTGTCGATTTTTTCCTGGCGAGCGATAGCGAGCCTGTAACTTAAGGGGAACCGGCTTTCGGCCGGGATATTTTTCTACCGAAAAATGTAAAAATTTATCTTGAAAGGGGGTCTAGGGAGAGTAATTTTAACCTTGATGGAAGTCTAAGGAATCGACTAAAAACCTCCCCTTAAACCCTTACAGTACCGGTGACGTGATTCTTAGCATATTCTGGTCACTATTAGACGATTATATTCAGCTTAGGAAGGACCTCTAGTAATAATAAGGCTTCAAACTATCTCAACCAACCCTTTTGACTACCATAGATCCTTCTTAAGCTGCATAATATAGTCTAAATATAGCTAGCATAAAATATAACGCGTCGTTGGTACTCAAAGGGTTAACCAAACCTAACTTTGCTTGTTTAGTTTACACTGGTTGATATATTTTGCTTCAAGTGGTTTACTGATTCAATCAATCACCAGATTCAACTTCGATAAGACATTGTTCAGAATGATGAGACAAGCTTATGTATTTCACAATCATATTGACGAATATAGGGATAGACAGTTAAATGGGGATCAGAATCAAACGTGGACTGTCAAAGGTGTGTATTTAATATTGCGTTTATTTTTTTATTTTTTTATTTATTTTTTTTTCATTCTGGGTATCGACAAGGATATATATTACCTTTCTGTCGTCGTGGTTGTGGACGAGAAAATAGTATGGTAGCCGTCGATTTAGTACTTCTCGTCCATTGTGGGTGTCTGCGAACTATTGATTATACCTGTATATGCCATGCACCCTACCTACCTACGCACTTGTACGCCACAAAGAGCTACGCCATACTGGAACGCCACACACACACACATACAGATACGCCACTCACACACACATTTACAGGTATGCCACTCACACACTCATACGCCCATCACAAATAAACACAGACCATACTGTAAACTCGAACACATACACATTTGATGCACACACATATAGTTACGCCTCACACTCACACAGCAAAGCTATACATACACAGGTACGTCACACATACACAGGTACACCACACATACACAGGTACGCCACACATACATAGGTACGTCACACATACACAGGTTACACCACACATACACCGGTACATCACCACACATACACAGGTACGCCACACATACACAGGAACACCACACAAACATACACATGTACGACACACACACGCACACAGGTACGCCACATACACAAACACAGATATGACACATACACACAGTTACGCCACACACACACACATAGGTACGCCACACACGCACGCACACACGGGTACACCACATACACACACACAGAGATACGCCACACACACAAACAGGTACGCCACACACACAGGTACACCACACAGATACAACACACACATACACCGTATGTGCACACACATGTACACCACATACACACTCACAGGTATGCCACATACATACACACAGGTACGCCACACACACGTCCAGGTACGCCACACACACACAGGTACGCCACACACACACAGGTACGCCACACAGATACAACACACACATACGCCATATGTGCACACACATGTACACCACATACACACTCACAGGTATGCCACATACATACACACAGGTACGCCACACACACGTCCAGGTACGCCACACACACACAGGTACGCCACACACACACTGATGTGCCACACACACACACACACACAGGTACGCCACACGTGTACAGATACGCCACATACACACATACAGGTACACCACACATATACAGATACGCCACTCATGCACACACTGGTACGCTACACACATACAGATACGCCACACACGCACACACAGGTAAGCTACACACATACAGATACGGCTCATACACACATACAGATACGCCACACACGCACACAGATACGCCACATACACACACACATGTACGCCACACACTACAGGTACGCCACACACGTACACACAGGCATGCTACAAACATACAGGTGTACACCAAACACGCACACAGATACACCAAATAGTCACAAACACACACATATATACGCCACACACACACAGATACGCCACATACACACAGACATTTACGCCAGGTAGAGAGGTATATACGCTACATAACCAATACGGGATATAAGAGTGGGTGACGCTTCTTTGGGAACACACCGTAACTTCTTCCCTCCTCCTTACTTCCGCCCGCCCGTAACATACTTCCGGTCTCTCTCCCAGCTTTAAGGGGGAGGTAGGATCTTTTTTGGACCCCCTTCCCGCTTATGTTTAGCATAATAGTTTTGAGATTTTGTGACGTTCGTTCCGTTACTTTTGATACTTTTCGCCCCATTTTGTTGTCAATATTTAGACCTTTCGTGCCATTTATGTGTCGATTATTTCCTGGCAAGCGAAAGCGAGCCTGCAATTTTAGAAGAAATCGGCCTTCGGCCGGGACATTTTTCTACCGAAAAATGTACAAATTTATCTTGAAAGGGGATAGATCTAGGGGGCGTTTTTTAAAGTTTGATGGAGGTCTAGCAAGGAAACTAAAAAAATAATAAATTCATTAATGTATAAACCAGAAACCAAGCACTACCCCCTTAAATTACTCTTCTTCCCTCCTTCCGTCCGTCCTTCCCTCCTTCCGTCCGTCCTTCCCTCCTTCCGTCCGTCCTTCCCCCTCTTTTACTTCTTTATTTGCTTAATTTATGTCTTCTACATATTTCTGGTTTTCCCTTTTTACTTCAGCCTTTCCAAAAAAAAAAATTTTCATTGTCTGGCTTTCTTCACATCCTTCCGGTCACCCTTCTCTCCTTCCGTATTTCCTACTCGTTCTTTTAGTCTCTTTTTCTCCCTTCATTGTATTGAAATAACTTTAAAAAGTTGACAGAATGAATATAAACACCATATGAGGAGGAACACTTTATTGACAACGTTTCGCAGATAGCTTCTTCAGGTCACTAACAGACGCTAGGTCCTTGGATGCCTTCATTCTGTTTTCTTCCATCTTGTATTATTTTCTGAATTTTCTTCCATCCAATCGCGTCTCGTCTTTTTCTTTCTTTTTCATCCCGTCTTCCTTCACATTCTTCGGGTCTTCCTTCGGCTCTTCTATTTCTTCCTGATTCACTTATTTCCTTCTTACTCCCGGTCTTCCTTGGCTTCATTCTGACTTTAATGTCTTCTTCTTGTTCTTCCTGTTTTACTTCCGGCCGCCCGTCCCTGCACATCCTTCCGCCCTGTCTTCCGTCCTTAAATTCCTCTTCTTTTCGGTCTTCTTCTTTTCCTCTTCTTCCCTTTTTCTTTCCACCCTTCTTGTTTTCCTATTCATCCTTGCTGCTTTTCTTGCCTCCTCCATTCCTTCCCTCCGACCTTCCTCCATGTCTACCTTCACAACCATTCTCTCTCTCTTTGGTCCATTCCTTCTGTCAGGTTCTCTTTCCAATCCCTGTTCCTTGTTTTCTTTCCAATCCCTTTTCCTAGTTTTCTTTCCAATCCCTTTTCCTTGTTTTCTTTCCAATCCCTTTTCCTTGTTTTCTTTCCAATCCCTTTCCCTTCCTGCCTATTATGAATCCTTCCCATTCTTCTATATTTCCTCTACTATATCCTTCCTTCCTTCCCTCTTTCCCGACCTTCAGTAAGGTCACATCACCTGTAGGTTAGGTACGGTGGCGCTAATAAGTCATGTCTCAGCTGGTATTACGTTTGGCTCGCTCTGTGCTGTATTAATGTCTGTCCGAAGTTGAATAGGGTGGGTAAGTGTAGGAATATGTTGGTATATCTCACTCGAAATTCAAAAATCCTGTTTAGATATTGCTGATACAAATTATAGAACAAAATATACTTGGTGCCGAGACCTCACTTATTAGGCCAACTGTACCTCATCAGTTCCTCCCGTCGGCATCACCTTTCCCAACTGTGACTTCGTTCCGGGTTATATATTTCACCTTTTTGTATCTAGTTCTACCTTTGTCTACCCTTCGTTCTTCCCGTTTTCCTTCACCTTTCTTGTCCTCTTCTCACTCGTCCTGTCGTCCTACCATTCTTGTTGTTTTCCTCTTTATCCTTCTTGTTTTTCTTCTTTCCTTCCATTCCTTCAATCCCTTCTGCTTTCCTTTAACTCATCCTATCCTCATTCTCCCATCCTTTCCGCCTTCCTTACACCTTTATTCTCCCTGCTTTCTTTCCATCCTTCCTCTCATCTTTCCATCCTTCCTGCCTTAATTCGTTCTATCCTCCTTGCCTTCCTTCCTTCCATCCTTCCTGCCTTCCTTCCATCCTTCCTGCCATTAGTTCTGCCTTAATTCCTTCCTTTCATCCTTCCTGCTTCCCTTCCATCCTTCCTGCTTTCTTTCCATCCTCCCTGCCTTTCTTCCATCCTCCTTGCCCTCCTTCCTTCCTCCCTGCCTTCCTTCTATCCTCCCTGCCTTCCTTCTATCCTCCCTGCCTTCCTTCCTTCCATCCTCCCCGCTTTCCTTCCATCCTTTCTGCCATGTTTACATCTTTCCTTCCTCCCTGCCTTCCTTCTATCCTCCCTGCCTTCCTTCCTTCCATCCTCCCCGCTTTCCTTCCATCCTTTCTGCCATGTTTACATTTTTCCTTCCTCCCTGCCTTCCTTCTATTCTCCCCTGCCTTCCTTCCTTCCATCCTCCCCGCTTTCCTTCCATCCTCCTCTGCCTCCTTCCATCCTTCCTGCCATGTTTACATCTTTCCTTCCTCCCTGCCTCCTTCCATCCTCCTTGCCTTCCTTCCTTCCTCCTCCCCGCTATTTCCTTCCATCCTTTCTGCCATGTTTACATCTTTCCTTCCTCCCTGCCTTCCTTCTATCCTCCCTGCCTTCCTTCCTTCCATCCTCCCCGCTTTCCTTCCATCCTTTCTGCCATTTTTACATCTTTCCTTCCTCCCTGCCTTCCTTTCTTCCATCCTCCCCGCTTTCCTTCCATCCTTTCTGCCATGTTTACATCTTTCCTTCCTCCCTGCCTTCCTTCTATCCTCCCTGCCTTCCTTCCTTCCATCCTCCCCGCTTTCCTTCCATCCTTTCTGCCATGTTTACATCTTTCCTTCCTCCCTGCCTTCCTTCTATCCTCCCTGCCTTCCTTCCTTCCATCCTCCCCGCTTTCCTTCCATCCTTTCTGCCATGTTTACATCTATCCTTCCTCCCTGCCTTCCTTCTATCCTCCCTGCCTTCCTTCCTCCCCGCTTTCCTTCCATCCTTTCTGCCATGTTTACATCTATCCTTCCTCCCTGCCTTCCTTCTATCCTCCCTGCCTTCCTTCCTTCCATCCTCCCCGCTTTCCTTCCATCCTTTCTGCCATGTTTACATCTTTCCTTCCTCCCTGACTTTCTTCCATCCTCCCTGCCTTCCTTCCTTTCTGCTATCCTTTCTACCACAATTCCATCCTCCCTGCCATCCTTCTTCTCTTCCTTACATCCTCCCTGCCTTCCACCCGTCCTTCCCGTCTTTCTCATCCTTCCTTTCATCCCCTCATCCTTCCTGGCTTCCACCTTATCCTTCCCGACCTTCAGTAGGGCCAAATTACCTGTAGGTCAGGTACCTCTCCATTTCCTCCTGTCGGCATCACCTTTCTCAACACTGAAGACGGACTCCTCTCCGGGTTTATTTATCTATCTATCTATCTATCTATCTATGTGCTCAGGCCCAATCCCCACTTTTCCTATATATAATTTTATTTTATTTATTTTATTTTTTTATTTATGTTTTTTTTTTTTTTTGGGGGGGGGGGGATGGCCGACTCAAGACAGAGCAAGAATGGGGACAAGACAAAACACAACAGAAAACAATGAACACACAAAAACAAAATACAAATTCACACACATCTAGGTCATCTAGGTTTATTGATACCTGTTTGTATGTAAGAAAGCTTTTACCTTATTTATCTTTTTATTTATTTAACATTCACAGTCCGATAACACCTTTTTTCAACGTCTGTGAATTGCTAAATTAAAGTTATACCTCATATTTTGTTCTCATAACATATTGTATTCACACCCTTACTATGTAATGCCTAGATTCAGTTTGTTTTACTCTTTTATGAACATACAGAGAGAGTGAGAGAGAGAGCGTTTCATATATGTTCTTGTATAGCCTACACTGACCACATAGAGCTTACGATCCAAGCGAGAAGGACTGGACTGGATTCTAGTAGAGGTAGCAGAAACCTCATATAAATAAAAGTGGAAGAAAATCATAGCATAGCAGAGAGAGAGAGAGAGAGAGTGAGGGGGGATACCTTTGCTTTATTATCAATTGCTATAAAACCTTTCTATGCTCGATTTTGCTATTGATTACACAATAAGCCAATACATACGGCCATCTCCCCTTAAGGTTCTAATATTCCTGATTCCCTCCCCTTCCTCCCTTTATCATGTTCTCTTCTACCCTGTTCCGTTCCTCCCTCCTCCTCCTTCTCCTTCTCCTCTTTCTCCTCCTTCTATTCTTTCTCTTTCTCCTCCTCCTCCTCCTCTTTCTTCTCCTCCTCCTCCTCCTCTCTCTCTCCTTCTCCTCCTCCTCCTCTCTCTCCTTCGTTCCTCCCTCCTCCTCCTGCTCTCTCTCCTTCTTCGTTCCTCCCTCCTCCTCCTCCTATCTCTCCTTCTTCGTTCCTCCCTCCTCCTCCTCTCTCTCCTTCTTCGTTCCTCCCTCCTCCTCCTCCTCTCTCTCCTTCGTTCCTCCCTCCTCCTCCTCCTATCTCTCCTTCTTCGTTCCTCCCTCCTCCTCCTCCTCTCTCTCCTTCTTCGTACCTCCCTCCTCCTCCCTCTCCTTCTCCTCCTCCTCTTCTCTCTCCTTCTCCTCCTCTTTCTCCTCCTCCTCCCTCTCCTTCTCCTCCTCCTCCTCTCTCTCCTTCTGGGAATGGCTGTCGTTTCGGTTAATGACATTTTTTTCTCGGGTTTAACTTGCCTCACTTAAGGGGGGGGGGGGTATTTATTTGCTCATTTATGTATCTTTTTATCATTGTTTTAGTTTCCTCTCTAGACCTCCACCAAGCTTACACCCAAGAACCTCCTTCAAGATAACTAGTACATGTCCCGGCCCGGTTTCTCTTAAATCACAGGCTCGCTATCGCTCGCCAGGAAAATATCGACACCTAAATGACACGGAAAGTCTGAATATTGACAAAGAAAGGGAGCGAAAGGTCTAAAAATCGCCAAACTAATGGGCGGAACATCATAAAATCTGGAAACGAATGGGGCTTAACATGAGGGAGAAAAGGGTCCAGAAAAACGACCCATCTCCCCTTAACGTCTCCCACCTCCTCATACACCTTCGTCTTCTTCGCCATCTTCCTCATTCTCTTTCATAATTATCTTCTTCGACTTTCCCTAAAGGGTACATCACGCAGTCAGGAGTGCGAGCTAGAGTCACTAGGAGTAGGGGACAATTCGGACTCGCTGGCCTATTCGCGGTGAAAATCGATGACTCCTAGTGACTCTACCGACTCCTAGGGACTTCTGTTAGATTCCCACTCGCTCGCGGTGAAAATCGATGAGTCTTAGTGATTTTAGCGACTCCTAGTGACTCCTGTTAGACTCCCACTAGCTCGCACTCCTGACTGTGTGATGTACCCTCCCATACACTCTTACACTTCCTCCCCTCTACCCCTCCCCCTCCCCCTCCCCCTCTTGGCTCCGTCCAGTGTTCAAGCAGTTATGGTTAAGGGGGGTGACCTGTTTTTTTTTCTCTCCTTTTCTATCTCTCTCTTGCTTTCATCCATTTGGCCCCATTCAGCCTACTGTGTTAAGACATTTATCCCCATCCAGGTGTTGATTTATTCCTGGCGAGCGATAGCGAGCCAGCATTGTATGAAGAAATCCGGAATCCGGCTTCACCGGGGACATTTTTCTGTCGAAAAGTGTACAAGTTTAGCCTGCTGTCAAAAAAATTTGTTTTAAAAATATGCTGGCTTGCTACCGCTCACCATTAATACAAATCGACACCTGGATGGGGATAAACGTCGTAAAACAGTAGGCTGAATGGGGCCGAATGGATAGAAGCCAGAGACAGATGGAGAGAGAGAGATGAAAAAAAAAAGAGGTGGGCCCCCTTAATATTTAATGTCTAAATGGTAGGTTGCAGGGAATAGTCCAGAAGGAGGGGGGGGGGGGGGGGGGCCGGGGGGGGAACGGTCGGAGAACACGAAGGAGAGTAAGAAAAGAAAGGAACATAATATTATACTTATAAATTATTATTATATTATAGTAGTATAGTTTAAGGTTATTCAATAAAGAAGGACATGAGGGAATATGTTTGTTATGATAACAGACTAATATTGAATTAATTGAATCCAAAAAACAGGAAGAAATTCAAATGGAATGCATGGATGGTTTAGGATGAGACGAGTTTGCCATACCTTAATCATAAATACTGTATATAGAAATTACCAGAAGGAAGGATATAATAAAATACAGATGTTATGCCCAAGAGGGGAAATGAGTGAAACAGAGAAACCACAAACACTATCACACCGACACCAATCTCAAACACCATCAACAGAATCACGATGCTCCAGCTACAAGAAGATACCACAGTGGCCCCTTCTAAATGAGTCGCCTTGAGACCAGCCACTTCGTTTTCTACCATACCTGTCGTCACAGCCAATCACAGGATGCTTGTGTCAGAGCACTACCCATTGCCACCCTGCATTACACAACTGGCAGCTCACCTTTCACCTCACCTGCCAAAGGAGTGGAATCCAAAGAAGAGAACACCAGACCAGCACTACAAGGGCACAAAAGCCGCCCCAACCCCACTACTAAGTCCGCTTCTACCCTCAAGACCTCTAAGAGCCGCCCTAGCAATAAGATGAACAAGGTGCGTGAGGAACAACTATTTGTCAGGCTCATACCCTCACCTAAACTTCGGCTCACCTATTTAGGTACTGTCCGTCAGGTTCTCTAGGGAGACACAAATGCACCTTATAACAGAAAATCTTGTCCGGCTACACCCTAGTTCAGGTTCCCTTGCAAGGCACTCTTGTTCAGAGTCCCTTGCAAGACCGTCTTAGACACCCTCATTCAGGTTCCCTTGTGAGGCCCACTTAGGTTTTTGCAATCCTTGCTCTGGGTCAAAATTCGGGTTGCTCTGTTCTACTATAAACTCGTTTAGGGCCCCTGTGAGCCTTCAGGAGAGGTCAGCATCCCTTTCCCTTCTGTAAAGACTGAGAAGAATAAGTACAAGAAGAAAGAAAACAAGACAAAGGAGAACAAAAAGAAGCATGGTCCCCCTCGACGACAGAGTACAAAGGAGTACAAAGGAAATCAAGCAACAACAGATCTAGTGACCCTTCTAGGTTGCTTGTCCTCCAAAACACTGAGGATCAAGTGTCCAAACAGTGGTTTAGAGTGGGTAAGGGAACATTGGAAAGCGAATTACTGCCCTGGAACTAATGTCCGTGGCAGGATTAGGAAGTTAGTAGGGGACAGATGGGTTAGTAACTGAGGGGGGGATAAAATAAAGTCATTAATTTACAAACGCAGTCAGTCGCGGGTTTGATGCAAGATATTTGTCTAGGCGGAGTTTAAATGAATCAACGGTGATGCAGTTGGGGAAGCCCATTCCACAAGTTGACAACTCGATTGAAGAAGAAATTCTTAGATTCGTGTGAGTTAAAAGATTTACCAATAATTTTGCAACCGTTTCCCCGCCTGTAATTAGCTTGGTCGATAGTGAAGTACTTACTACAGTTCATATTGTCGATGCCTTTGATGATTTTGAACACTTGAATTAAGTCACCTCTTAATCTGCGCTGGGTTAAAGGAAATAGATTTAATTCTCTAAGACGCTCTTCGTATGGTTTGTTCTTTAGGCTAGGTATCATTTTGGTAACTCTACGTTGAACTCGTTCTAGCTTGTTTATATCTTTTTGGTAATAAGGGCACCAGGATTGAACGCAGTAACGCAGTATTCCAGAAGAGGGCGGACTAAGGAATTGTAAAGGGTTAGGATAACTTCTTTGGATTTATGCTCAAATGACCTGCCTATAAAGCCAATTATTTTGTTTGCCTTCTTAACAACTTCTGAACATTGTTGACTCGGTTTTAGGTTACTCGATATTGTTACTCCCAGATCGGTTTCTCTGTTGACATTCTTAAGCTGAGTGCCATTCATCGAATAGTTTGCTTTCTCATTTAGGTATCCGATATTTAGTACTTTACATTTATCCGCATTGAAACTCTTTGCCAAATTTGGGCCCAACATGACAATTTATCTAGATTGTGTTGCATATCGTCAACTTGTTCTTTTGAGAGTACGCTATTTGCAATTTTTGTATCGTCAGCAAATTTTGAGATTGTACAGGTGAGACCCTCATCTATGTCGTTGATGTAAATTAGAAAGAGAATTGGTCTGAGTACCGATCCCTGGGGTACCCCGCTACTTACATTGGTCCATTTAGATGCCTTACCGTTTATGACTACCCTTTGCTTTCTGTTGCTGAGCCAATTTTTCTATCCATTTCAACACAACCGTCTTGTATTCCATGCGCTTTTAGTTTTAGCAGTAAACGTTTGTGGGGAACTTTGTCAAAGGCCTTTTGAAAATCAAGGTATATAATATCTACAGCTTTACTCTCATCGTAGAGGTTGAGGTTATCGTGGAAGAAGTCTAAGAGGTTTGTTAAACAGGAACGTTTTTTACGAAAGCCGTGTTGAGTATCTTTAAGTATGTTATTTTCCTCTAAGTGATTTACGAGGCTGTCTCGTATGACCGTTTCTAGCATTTTACATACAACTGAGGTTAAGCTAATTGGACGATAGTACTGGGTAGGGATTTGCTGCCTTTTTTGAATATCGGTGTTACGTTGGCTAGCTTCCACTGATCAGGCATAGTTCCAGACTGCAAGGATTTATTGAATAGTAATGTCAGTGGTTTGGTGAGCTCATCCTTAGCTTCCTTTAGAACTCTAGGCGAGATTTTATCAGGTCCAGGCGTTTTATTTACCTTGAGTTTATCTAAACAATTCAATACTTCTCTCTCTGTAACGGTGATATTGCTTAGAACATCTGAATTATCAATTATCAATCAGAGAGAGAGAATACGACATCGGAGATCCCTGATTTACTTGGGACAGATATTCGCCACCATGACCCTTGATAACATTTGAGTTAATATTGTCTGTGGTATCAGGACCCCACACATACAAACCATACTCGATACATGGGTGCACTTAGCCAAAGTAAAAAGCCGGAGACGTTTGAGCACACCTTACTTACTTGGCAAGGGTGGTAATATGATCTTTCCAAGAAAGTTTAGGAGAAAAAGAAACATCAAGAATACTGAAAGAAGATGAAGGGTTGATTTGTGGAGGCCTATATAGGATACTCCTGTTGAAGGTCGTGATGAGTAGATAGATGAAGAAATTGGGGTTTGGAAGCATTAAAAGTAACACAATTTTCTCTGCCCCAATTGGAAATAGTTGGTAGATCAGATGATAGGCATGCTATGGCCTCATCACATGAGTTTTGGAGTGATTGTATGCTGGGTCGTTGTGGGAGAATAGTTGAATAGTGTAAGGTAGCATATGAGAGAATAGGATTAGTGGTATAGTCGAGGAGATCATTACTGATTAATATAAAGAGAACAGGAGACGGGACAAACCCTAAGGAAGTTGACAGGTTGAGGAAGTGAGCGATGGCAGGCCACAACCTCTGAATTTAACCATCATTTACCTATTTTAAATAAACCTTATGCACCGAAGCTCATGCTTCTGTTCTCATCAGCACAGATAGCATATTATACAGTAGGCTCTCCCTCTCTCTCTCTCTATCTCTCTCTCTCTCTCTCTCTCTATATATATCTATCTCTCTCTCTCTATATCTCTCTCTATATATATATATATATATATATATATATATATATATATCTCTATATATATATATATATAATATATATATATATATATATAAATAGAGAGAGAGAGAGAGAGAGAGAAGTATAGTTTGGCATTATAGAACAGAAGTGGCATAAGAATGGGGAAGGAGAAGTTATGGATATTACTCTGTTACACAAGTTGTGTGTGAATGTGTGTGGATCGGGGGGGGGGGAGGGGGGGGGGGTGATGGAAGGAGAGAAGTATAGATGAAGATTGGAATGTAACTATTTGCGTCGTAGAATGCACACAAGGGCAACGACCTCCATGTGCTTTGTGTTGAGTTATTAGAGATTGATTTTGATATTACTGTTCTGATGCGAGTAACAATTGCAGTCGAGAATGGTAGTTGCGATTGATTTTGATATTTGTGACAGGTTATAATAGTACAAAGGAAATCAAGCAACAGCAGGTCTAGTGACCCTTCTAGGCTGCTTGTCCTCCAAAACACTGAGGATCAAGTGTCCAAACAGTGGTTTAGAGTGGGTAAGGGAACATTGGAAAGGGAACTACTGCCCTGGAACTAATGTCCGTGGCAGGATTAGGAAGTTAGTAGGGGACACATGGGTTAGTAACTGAGGGATATAGTAATTAGCAAGTGTGGTAAATAATGCTAACGTTGTTAAACGTTGATGACTATTTCCACCAGCGGAGTTGAGTAGAGTTTACAAAATTATCATCATTGGTGCAGAATTATGTGCTTATATGTCCAAAGTTTTAATTGTGAAATAAGGTTGTTCAAAAATTTATGAACGAATGATATAGAGATTAATTCGATATCTATATTTCCTATTCACATAGAAATCTTGAACTTTAACTGAAGACTGACCTCCCCACTCCTCGCCCCCCTCCATAGAAAACACCTATTACCAATTAGATATGTGCGTTAACCCTTCTTAACCAAGGATATATCCTGTGTTGCCCCATTAGATTGGCGATTATAAAACGTTTCGTCCCATTCAAGGGTCGAATTTTCTCTGGGCGAGCGATAACTTGCCTTCAATTTAGGAAACACCAGCCTTCAGCTGGTTTCATTTGATATAAGACAATATACCTTGGCTATAATTTTTGATCTATCAAAGGCATTTGACACCGTAAATCACAAATTCCATTTAGCTAAATGGAATTCGATCTGAGGTCGATGCTTGGTTTCAATCTTACTTAACAAACCGCAAACAATATGTACACTATGGTGGTCATAAATCAAAAGTTTAGACAATATTGTATGGCGTGCCTCGGGGATCTGCACTGGCAGCACTGTTATTTTTGTTGCATATCAGTGACTTCGTCAATGCCAGTAGAATGTTTAAATATGTATTGTTTGACGATGACAGGGCACACAGTGTCAACCCTGTCATTATCGTCTTTATTATCGTATATGCAAAGATAAAGTTATGATTTGTAGTTCAAATCATGTCTTTGAAAGTGATTGGCAAAATTAAATAAGAATTAATTCATGATTCTTGTATCCCGCTCGCTTGCTGTCTGTTGACGCGGCACACTGAGAAACATACACATAACACAGGAGGTGACTAAAACCATGGTCATTATGCCGCTGAGAAACATACACATAACATAGGAGGTGACTATAACCATGGTCATTATGCCGCTGAGAAACATACACATAACATAGGAGGTGACTAAAAGCATGGTGATTACGGGGTCCTCGCCTGTTGACTCTACTTCAGTATTATCTCACGATTATAAGGCTTTCTATACATACAAGGTATAATTGAACTCGAGATTTATTAATACAGGCAGGGCAGAGAATATATTTTATAGGAGTACACGGAAGAGAGAAAAAAGTATTAGGCTAATGGATGTGCGAAACAAATGCGGATACAGATGGACCTCTTGTCAAGCTGAAGGGAAAGAGTTACGGTACTTTAATTATACACATAGTTCTCACATAATTAAAGGTGGATATTATGGTTCTATATCTTAACACTGGTATAGCTCAAAATAGAGCATGATGACACGGATATAATTACTTACTCGGACTCAAGGGTCTTTGGGACAATGGCATGCAATTCTGGGTATTGGTACTCGCGTTCAGTTGAATGATTGTAATCTCTGTGTCTTGGGGCGACCTCTCGCAGATCCAAGAAGGGGAGGGGGTGTATCGTTGCTTCTTTTGTAGGGACCTCTCTCTAGGAGTCTAGGGCATCTTAACACGGTAGCTGGCCACACTTCTAGGCTAACTTCATGTGTCGACCTATGCTGTGCCACGTGCTGTACTAATGTGGGAACTGAACCTCTTCACGTTCCGTCATTTTCACCATTAATATATATTTTCGCCTTCATTCCTCTCACCCTTTCTCCAGTTATGTAGTCATTTCTAGGGTCTCTGTCGACTCCTCTTGGTCGTCGATGCATGAATGTTCATAAGGCTTGACTAATCTCATCAGCTCATTTAATTCTTCTTCTAACTCTGGATCGGGCACATAGACAGAAACAGATACTTCGGGGACTTCTGGTTCTCCTTCTTCTATCTCAGGCTAGAAATATGGGAGCAACTGGTTACCTGGGAGCACTGTACTTAGCTCATGGCCATGGTGGGGACCTGGAGCCTGTGGTAGGGACGTGGGAGACGGAGAGAGGAAGGGCTGGTGCTTCAACTGCTGCTGGCGAGGTATTGGTCGATTTACAGTATTTTCGGTTCTTCCTTGGACGTTTCACAATCGCACGCCAGGGGGCTCGTCTTGGCCACTCATCCATATGGCTATTTTCCCTTGTCTAATGTTTTGCTAATCATCGGTCTTGGCTTCTTGTGGCATCTTCTGTGATGCTCTTTCGTTTGTCTCTAGGCTCGATGGCTAGCTGGTTTGTGAGCTCTGTGGCTAGCCTAGGGAGTGGGAAGCACAATGACATCAATGGTGCCGGGTTCTCCATGATGGGCATTGCAGGTGTTTGCATTGGGTAGATCGCCCAAGAGGCTCTCGTCCATTGAAAGGTTCCTTGTGAAGGTGCAGGGTGGAGGTCAATTGCACTGTTCTCACTTCCGCTGAACCTTTGTAGAGGGCGTGGTGGGGGCGTGGTGTGCTTCTTCCGTATACCCAACATGTATAAATATAGATATGAGCACACAAATTATATATTGCATTATCTTCATCTTTTCACTGTGGGCGACGTATTGGTACATACTATGTAAATAAATAGGTTTACTGCAGGCAACATACCCATACGCTTTGGTATTACTGGCTGATTTGGTAGCACCGAGCCGATCCGCTTGTAGCCAGATGCTTCCATAAGCTTTAAACCTTTCCTCCCATACTAATATCAGTCTGCTACAAGCATTGGTTGTGAGAGGGTCTGTATCCAAACAAGAGGTGTCTTAGAAGCTGAAATTCAAGGAAAACCGGTCCACTTCTACATGTAATTAAGATGGCTATAATTATACCAGGATGACATCACACACAGATGTAGCACCAGACTAAGCACACTAAAAACCATCAAAGGTACAGACTTTGGACAAGACAGGATATAAACAAACTCATATACAAACTACACATAAAGTCTGTGATGCACTACACAAGGCCAGGTAACTACAGATTATAAAAAAACAAAGCATTATGCACCATCATATGCTGCACACAGACATCACCCATAGAACACTTACATACAGAAACCAAGATACTCTGCTTCCACAAACATTTAAACATGCAAGGTACACAGTACATAGTAGCAGCAAAACAGAACCCACACATCCATCACACTACATGAGCAACCACCAGCCAACACCCAGATTAATAAAAAGCATACCAGAACACTACTACAACGCAATACACAACACCATCCCCCACCACCCTACAACCACAACTTAATCAAGCACATTCACACAATCCTCTTACAGAGAGCACTAGATGACCTAGGTCCCAATAGTGCCCTTGGCCATCCTTCACCACATTCACAAATCAGAGGCCCAACTAAACAGAATAGAGTACAAAAACGCAAACTATGCGGTAGTCACCACCCATCACTCAGAGCATATACCAACACTGGATAGACAATACAATAGACGACACATGCCCACACTGCCAGACTGCATCACATACAGTAACAAACATTCTCAGACTGTACAGCACTGGCAGAACACAGACACTATATTGACTAATACAACATCAGTGGGTCTCTGGTCGGCAACAATTGAGACAGTCGGCTTCCTCCGTACTTCCGGTGTCATCAGCAGTGACACCGCAGGTTAAATCATATTGATGTCATATTGTCATCATTCTGAACAAACATTAATCGAAAAATCTTTCGAAATAGCCAAGTAATCAAAGTGGAAACATTTGTAATTTACCGTCAGCTGTAAAAACCCGACACTAGTTGTGATCATGTGTGTGAAATGGCTGAGGTATGTAGCGGTAATCTATGTTCGACTCCCGTGTAACAGCTAGCGGAAATATGAACTTGTATCTTCCGCTAGCTGGAATGTGTTGAATTAGAAACAATATGTGGCTCACCTTCACTAAAGGGGGGGGGGGGTAAAAAAAACACCCCGTATTTGGCCACTGCTAGCAAGGTTACCCAGATATACCTTAAGGGGAGATGGGCCGGTTTTCTGGACCACTTTCTCCCTCGTGTTGAGCCCCATTAGTTTTCAGATGTTAAGATGTTTGCCCCATTAGTTAGCCGATTTTAAGACCTTTCGCCCCATTTCTTCGTCAATATTTAGACCTTTCGTGCTATTTAGGTGTCGATTTTTTCCCTGGCGAACGATATTGAGCCTGTAATGTTGGAAGAACCGGCCTTTGGCCGGGAAATTTTTCTACCGAAAAATTTAAAATTTAATCTAGAAGGGGGATCTAATGGATGTTTTTTTTTTTAAATTTGATGGAGGTCTAGAGAGGAAACTATAAAAATGTGAATACATGCAAAACTCGCCAAAAAAGTGAACCATCCCCCCCTAACACACCGGTAGCTGGGTGGATATACACATACCCTACCTAGATTGATAATCTACCACTTGCGAGTTTTGGTCTATAAGGAAGTTGGAGCCGTGGCCATCAATGTTTAGCAGAATTATCAGCTAAAATAAAGTCATAATACATTTATAAATATATAAAACCAATTTCATCATACATGTTATCCATCAGAAACTCACATTATTATAGCATTTCTGTTTAATATCGATGTATACGGCTCCAACTTCCTTATAGCCTGAAACTCGCAAGTGGTCGATTGCATGCTATTATGCTATATTCCGCATTTACAAATTATACGCCGACTCACACAAACACACACTCACCGACTCACAAAAACACTCTCACTTCTCTCAATACTCTCTCTCTCTCTCTCTCTCTCTCTCTCTCTCTCTCTCTCTCTCTCTCTCTCTCTCTCTCTCTCTCAATATAGAACTGAATTAAGTGTGTTATTCAAGATTGCTATGAACACAAATGTATGATAATTTTACGAGCACACGTATGCCAATTTTCTTGTTCTATTTAGAGTTTCGATGAATTTCTCCATAATTAGTTTAACACATACGACATACTATCCTATCAATCGCACGTAGCTCTATCACATCCTACTATCACATCCTACATACATCCTACTATCACATCCTACATACATCCCAGCCCAGCCCAGCCTGGGCTTCTAACCTAGCTGAAACACATCATAAGACCTTACAGACTATTCAAAACAAAGCCCTGAAGATCATTACAGGCTGCACAGCTACTGCACCCACAGATCACCTACATCAAGAAACCAAAATCCTCAAAGTCAAAGACCATCTGGACATGAGAGGCACTCAATTCCTGGCAGCAGCCTCCACGAACCAAGACCACCCACTAAACTACATGGCAACACACCCACAGAACACCAAGAAATATCAAAACAACACCCAGCACACGGTATCACACACAATTATTGTCCTCTCTCCCTGCCCTGCCCACCCCGAACCAACTTCCAGAAGCACATCCATACTCATATCTCTCACCGATCCATCCACTCACTTACAGACAACACGCAGCTGCATGCACAACCCCTCGAAATCCATCCTGCCGAATCCTCCCTTCCTCGCGAGGACAGAGTCCACCTGGCCAGGCTGAGATGCGGACAAACCATCCAGCTCTCCTGAGCTATCAGAAGAGACTGGATGACTCCGTTGTCGACACCTGCCCGGGATGTAACACAGCACCCCATACCATTAAACACATCATAGAAGACTGCATTTCACACAACCACTTACGCCAACAACACAATCTACACTCAATGAGAGCTCTGTGGGAAAGCCCGATCGTGGCCATGGCCTTTCTCAGGGACTCGGGGCTGTTCGGCCAGGCAGCTTAGGGAACAACAACAACAACAACAACATACATCCTACTATCACATCCTACATACATCCTACTATCACATCCTACATACATCCTACTATCACATCCTACATACATCCTACTATCACATCCTACTATCACATCCTACATACATCCTACATACATCCTACTATCACATCCTACATACATCCTACTATCACATCCTACATACATCCTACTATCACATCCTACATACATCCTACTATCACATCCTACTATCACATCCTACAATCACATCCTACATACATCCTACTATCACATCCTACAGCCATCCTACTTACATCCTACTATCACATCCTACATACATCCTACTATCACATCCTACACACATCCTACTACAGCACTATCACATCCTACAGACATCGTACTATCACATCGTACATACATCCTACTATCACATCCTACATACATCCTACTATCACATCCTACATACATCGTACTATCACATCCTACATTACATCCTACTATCACATCCTACGACATCACATCACTCCTACATACATCCTACTATCACATCCTACATAATCCTACTACACATCCTACAGACAATCCTACTATCACATCCTACATCATCCTACATACATCGTACTATCACATCCTACTATCACATCCTACATACATCCTACTATCACAATCCCATCCTATCACAACCTACTATCACATCCTACATCAGCCTAATCCTACAGACATCCTATATCACACCTACATGCCGTACATAAATATCCTACATCACATCCTACCCCCCTGACTCACATACATACAGCCTACTATACATCCTACATAAACCTACTATCACATCCTAATCAGCCTATCCTACTATCACCCACTATCCCCATCACCACTCTAAACCACTGTTTGGACATCCTACAGTACTGGAGACAAGCAACCTAGACATCCTAGACATCCTACTATCACTTCCTTTGTACATACTATCACTTCCTACATACATCCTACTATCACATCCTACATACATCCTACTATCACATCCTACTATCACATCCTACATACATCCTACTATCACATCCTACATACATCCTACTATCACATCCTACTATCACATCCTACATACATCCTACTATCACATCCTACATACATCCTACTATCACATCCTACATACATCCTACTATCACATCCTACATACATCCTACATACATCCTACTATCACATCCTACTATCACATCCTACATACATCCTACTATCACATCCTACATACATCCTACTATCACATCCTACTATCACATCCTACTATCACATCCTACTATCACATCCTACATACATCCTACTATCACATCCTACATACATCCTACTATCACATCCTACATACATCCTACTATCACATCCTACATACATCCTACTATCACATCCTACATACATCCTACTATCACATCCTACATACATCCTACATACATCCTACTATCACATCCTACATACATCCTACTATCACATCCTACATACATCCTACTATCACATCCTACATACATCCTACTATCACATCCTACATAAATCCTACTATCACATCCTACTACATCCTACTACTACATACATCCTACATACATCCTACTATCACATCCTACATACATCTACTATCCTATCACATCCTACTACATCCTACTATAATATCCTACATACATCCTACTATCACATCCTACATACATCCTACTATCACATCCTACTATCACATCCTACTATCACATCCTACATACATCCTACTATCACATCCTACATACATCCTACTATCACATCCTACTATCACATCCTACTATCACATCCTACATACATCCTACTATCACATCCTACATACATCCTACTATCACATCCTACATACATCCTACTATCACATCCTACATACATCCTACTATCACATCCTACTATAACATCCTACTATCACATCCTACTATCACATCCTACATACATCCTACTATCACATCCTACATACATCCTACTATCACATCCTACATACATCCTACTATCACATCCTACATACATCCTACTATCACATCCTACTATCACATCCTACATACATCCTACATACATCCTACTATCACATCCTACATACATCCTACTATCACATCCTACATACATCCTACTATCACATCCTACATACATCCTACATACATCCTACATACTTCTTACTATAACATCCTACATATATCCTACTATCACATCCTACATACATCCTACTATCACATCCTACATACATCCTACTATCACATCCTACTATCACATCCTACATACATCCTACTATCACATCCTACACACATCCTACTATCACATCCTACATACATCCTACTATCACATCCTACATACATCCTACTATAACATCCTACATACATCCTACTATCACATCCTACATACATCCTACTATCACATCCTACTATAACATCCTACATACATCCTACTATCACATCCTACATACATCCTACTATCACATCCTACATACATCCTACTATAACATCCTACATACATCCTACTATCACATCCTACATACATCCTACTATCACATCCTACATACATCCTACTATCACATCCTACATACATCCTACTATCACATCCTACATACATCCTACTATCACATCCTACATACATCCTACTATCACATCCTACATACATCCTACTATAACATCCTACATACATCCTACTATCACATCCTACATACATCCTACTATCACATCCTACATACTTCTTACTATAACATCCTACATACATCCTACATACATCCTACTATCACATCCTACATACATCCTACAATCACATCCTACTATCACATCCTACATACATCCTACTATCACATCCTACTATCGCATCCTACTATACATCCTACTATCACATCCTACATACATCCTACTATAACATCCTACTATCACATCCTACATACATCCTACTATCACATCCTACTATCACATCCTACATACATCCTACTATAACATCCTACTATCACATCCTACATAATTCTTACTATAACATCCTACATACATCCTACTATCACATCCTACATACATCCTACTATCACATCCTACATACATCCTACTATCACATCCTACTATCAAATCCTACATACATCCTACTATCACATCCTACATACATCCTACTATCACATCCTACATACATCCTACTATCACATCCTACATACATCCTACTATCACATCCTACATACATCCTACTATCACATCCTACTATAACATCCTACATACATCCTACTATCACATCCTACATACATCCTACTATCACATCCTACATACATCCTACTATCACATCCTACATACTTCTTACTATCACATCCTACATACATCCTACTATCACATCCTACTATAACATCCTACATACATCCTACTATCACATCCTACATACTTCTTACTATAACATCCTACATACATCCTACTATCACATCCTACATACTTCTTACTATAACATCCTACATACATCCTACTATCACATCCTACATACTTCTTACTATAACATCCTACATATATCCTACTATCACATCCTACATACATCCTACTATCACATCCTACATACATCCTACTATCACATCCTACAATCACATCCTACATACATCCTACTATCACATCCTACACACATCCTACTATCACATCCTACATACATCCTACTATAACATCCTACATACATCCTACTATCACATCCTACATACATCCTACTATCACATCCTACTATCACATCCTACTATCACATCCTACATACATCCTACTATCACATCCTACATACATCCTACTATCACATCCTACATACATCCTACTATCACATCCTACATACATCCTACTATCACATCCTACATACATCCTACTATCACATCCTACATACTTCTTACTATAACATCCTACATACATCCTACTATCACATCCTACTATAACATCCTACTATCACATCCTACTATCACATCCTACTATACATCCTACTATCACATCCTACTATCACATCCTACATACATCCTACTATCACATCCTACTATCACATCCTACTATACATCCTACTATCACATCCTACATACATCCTACTATCACATCCTACTATCACATCCTACATACATCCTACTATCACATCCTACATACATCCTACTATCACATCATACATACATCCTACTATCACATCCTACATACATCCTACTATCACATCCTACTATAACATCCTACATACATCCTACTATCACATCCTACATACATCCTACTATCACATCCTACTATCACATCCTACATATATCCTACTATAACATCCTACATACATCCTACTATCACATCCTACATACATCCTACTATCACATCCTACATACATCCTACTATCACATCCTACATACTTCTTACTATAACATCCTACATACATCCTACTATAACATCCTACTATCACATCCTACTATCACATCCTACATACATCCTACTATCACATCCTACTATCACATCCTACATACATCCTACATACATCCTACTATCACATCCTACTATAATATCCTACATACATCCTACTATCACATCCTACATGCATCCTACTATCACATCCTACTATCACATCCTACTATAACATCCTACATACATCCTACTATAATATCCTACATACATCCTACATACATCCTACTATAATATCCTACATACATCCTACTATCACATCCTACATACATCCTACTATCACATCCTACATACATCCTACTATCACATCCTACATACATCCTACTATCACATCCTACATACTTCTTACTATAACATCCTACATACATCCTACTATCACATCCTACTATCACATCCTACTATCACATCCTACATACATCCTACTATCACATCCTACTATCACATCCTACATACATCCTACTATCACATCCTACTATAACATCCTACTATAATATCCTACATACATCCTACTATCACATCCTACTATCACATCCTACATACATCCTACTATCACATCCTACTATAATATCCTACATACATCCTACTATCACATCCTACATGCATCCTACTATCACATCCTACTATCACATCCTACTATAACATCCTACATACATCCTACTATAATATCCTACATACATCCTACATACATCCTACTATAATATCCTACATACATCCTACTATCACATCCTACATACATCCTACTATCACATCCTACATACATCCTACTATCACATCCTACATACATCCTACTATCACATCCTACATACTTCTTACTATAACATCCTACATACATCCTACTATAACATCCTACTATCACATCCTACTATCACATCCTACATACATCCTACTATCACATCCTACTATCACATCCTACATACATCCTACTATCACATCCTACTATAACATCCTACTATAATATCCTACATACATCCTACTATCACATCCTACATGCATCCTACTATCACATCTTACTATCACATCCTACTATCACATCCTACTATAACATCCTACATACATCCTACTATAATATCCTACATACATCCTACATACATCCTACTATAATATCCTACATACATCCTACTATCACATCCTACATACATCCTACTATCACATCCTACATACATCCTACTATCACATCCTACCATCACATCCTACATACATCCTACTATCACATCCTACATACATCCTACTATCACATCCTACATACATCCTACATACATCCTACTATAATATCCTACATACATCCTACATACATCCTACTATCACATCCTACTATCACATCCTACTATAACATCCTACATACATCCTACTATAATATCCTACATACATCCTACATACATCCTACTATCACATCCTACATACATCCTACTATCACATCCTACATACATCCTACATACATCCTACTATAATATCCTACATACATCCTACTATCTCATCCTACATACATCCTACTATCACATCCTACATACATCCTACTATCACATCCTACATACATCCTACTATCACATCCTACATACATCCTACTATCACATCCTACATACTTCTTACTATAACATCCTACATACATCCTACTATAACATCCTACTATCACATCCTACATACATCCTACTATCACATCCTACTATCACATCCTACATACATCCTACTATAACATCCTACTATAATATCCTACATACATCCTACTATCACATCGATACTCCTACTCACTATCACATCCTACTATCACATCCTACTATCACATCCTACATCCATACTATCTACATACATCCTACTATCCTACACATCCTACTATCACATCCTACATACATCCTACATCCCTACATAATACATCCTACATACATCCTACTATCACATCCTACTATACTATCACATCCTACTATACATCCTACTATCACACTATCACATCCTACATACATCCTACTATCACATCCTACATACATCCTACTATCACATCCTACTATCACATCCTACTATCACATCCTACATACATCCTACTATCACATCCTACATACATCCTACTATCACATCCTACATACATCCTACTATCACATCCTATATACATCCTACATACATCCTACTATCACATCCTCCATACATCCTACTATCACATCCTACATACATCCTACTATCACATCCTACATACATCCTACTATCACATCCTACATACATCCTACTATCACATCCTACATACATCCTACTATCACATCCTACTATCACATCCTACTATCACATCCTACATACATCCTACTATCACATCCTACATACATCCTACTATCACATCCTACATACATCCTACTATCACATCCTACATACATCCTACTATCACATCCTACATACATCCTACTATCACATCCTACACACATCCTACTATCACATCCTACACACATCCTACTATCACATCCTACACACACATGTCCGATATATTGTATACGATTTGTTTTGTTGTTGGCTGGATAAGGACCATAGTTATCATCCAAAATATTACTAGGGTCCACTGATGTAGTTTAATGTTAACCTTGGATGACCTTGTTGAGCAAATGTAGGCTTTTGACTGAGTTTAATATTTATTTGAAACCATTTATTACATGCCTCGTATGCAATGTCCGCACCTGAACGCGCCTATTATTATCTACCATACTTCCTTGAATAACATTACTCACACGATCCCTTATAATACTACCACACGTCCACCAATCAAACGCGCGACCTTCAATATTACCCTCCACATGATCCCCAAGCAAATGTTCCTCCTTTACCAACCCTAACTATATAAAGATTCACCTGCAAATGTTCTTCCTTTACTAACCATGAGCTGGTGTTTATATAAAGATCCCCAAGCAAATGTTCTTCCTTTACTAACCATGAGCTGGTGTTTATATAAAGATCCCCAAGCAAATGTTCTTCGTTTACTAACCATGAGCTGGTGTTTATATAAAGATCCCCAAACAAATGTTCCTCCTTTACTAACCATGAGCTGGTGTTTATATAAAGATCCCCAAACAAATGTTCCTCCTTTACTAACCATGAGCTGGTGTTTATATAAAGATCCCCAAGCAAATGTTCTTCGTTTACTAACCATGAGAAGCAAATGTTCTTCCTTTACTAACCATGAGCTGGTGTTTATATAAAGATCCCCAAACAAATGTTCCTCCTTTACTAACCATGAGCTGGTGTTTATATAAAGATCCCCAAACAAATGTTCTTCCTTTACTAACCCTGAGCTGGTGTTTATATAAAGATCCCCAAACAAATGTTCTTCCTTTTCTAACCTTGAGCTGGTGTTTATATAAAGGCCAGTGTCTGAATATAAGGCAAGGCTCCTAACCCCTTCACGATACGATGGCGGGTTCGTTCATTATAATCTGGTTATTATGTTGAATTGATTGATCTCTCGTCTTTTGGGTCCATGCTTCTTCGGCCTTGTGGGTTAAGGCATGGTTAATTTTATCTTCTATCTACCTAGGTATTGTACAGTTCGTCACGGTGATGGTGGGCTACTGAGCACGTGCCAAGTCTTAATTCTTCCATCACCAAGAAGAAGGGTTCGGGGGTGTTCAATAAAGTTGTCTTTGGGTAGAGTTGATGTCTCACCGTCACGTCAAGCTTTTATTTTTTTTATTGTGTTATTATTATTATTGTTTATTTTTTTGAGACCACACATCTCTAAACTTAAAATAAAAGATAATCGATGACCCCTTAAGCGATTGCATCTATCTAGCACCAATATATATAGACTATATTATCTTGGCTAGCACATCCTTCAGCTGAACTCCGATCACCACCAGCATAGCAGCGCCACCTTAACCCAGCGGCTGTTTCAAGTCGTTATCACAACCTGTAATTAAGGGGGGATGGCCCGTTTTTTTTGCCAAACCCCCCCCCCCCTCCCCTTCTCCTTCATGTTAAACATATTAGTTTTGAGATTTTACACGCTCGGTCCATTAGTTTGTCGATTTCATGACCTTTTGCCCCATTTCTTTGTCAATATTAAGACCTTTCGTGCCATTTAGGTGTCTATTTTCCCTGGCGAACGATAGTGAGCCTGTAATGTTGGAAGAACCGGCCTTCGGCCGGGAAATTTTTCTACCGAAAAATGTACAAATATATCTTGAAAGGGGGTCTAGTGGGTGTTTTTCTAAGTTTGATGGAGGTCTAGCGAGAAAACTAAAAAAATATATGAATAAATTAATATAATATGTCTTATAACTGTCTTCGTGGTGCAATGCATAAGTGTGTTGATTTTCGGTGTGAGCATCCTAGGTTCGAATCCCCGGACTGCCACATGTGTTTGTTAATTTCATTAATCGAGTTTAGGAGTAAAGTTGGTTGGTAGAGAGAACATAATAATGGACTAAAATAAACGACCACTAGCCCTTTAAAGAGACTGGCTGACGTAATAGGAGTCTGACGTGTTGGCACCTGGGTTCCGGATACCTGCTGCATATATATCCGGTTTATGTTACGGGATTTATTACTACTTTTTCCTGTGCGTTTCAAAATTAATACACCGGACTAAGTATGATTATTATTTAAGCGGGCAATTTCATCATGTGTATATACTGTATATATCAGCTTCAGTAATATCCGGTATAAGTTACGGAATATATTAGTCTCGCTATTGTTTTTGTAATTGTAATCATCTTTTAGTCGTGTATATCATTATGTGTTAACCCTCTCCAACATATGACGCGATTTTGAGCCTATTAGGGATACTTTAAAGCCTTTGTTACCATCAGGGGTATTTAGAAACCGTTAGTTTAGTTACTTCAACCTCTGCAGTTGTCTTTGAGTTAGCTGTGGGCAGAAAACTAATTTTGGAGAGGTAATTAAAAGTGAGAGAACTCTATTTCATATTGCGAATCTGGCAACCTCTGCGTCATATGTGCATGAAAGGGTTAATAGCTGCTTCAATCAGTCATTATTTTGGCCAGGTATATATTAGTTATACATGTGTGGGGTACCTCGGGGGAGTTGTTTGGCGTGTGTTGGTAATGGCTTGGACCTTGTGTTTCACCGCTCATGTGGCCTTCTCTTAGTGTGGGGTGTTGTACCTTGGGGAAACACACATGCATACACACACACGCACACAACACATACACACTTATATGACACACACTCAAACACATACACACACACTCTCATGACACACACACACACACTCTCTCACACACACACAGTCACACACTCTCACTCTCTCTCTCTCTCTCACACACACACGCACACATGAGAATTTTAGCCTCATAGGTAGTGAATAAGTGTTAGACCTTGGAAAGATATAGTATGATATTGATCTTCCAGTTATTGCAGTGGAATGGATACATTTATAGACTGACTGCAAATAAGTTCCAACTTAGGAGAATGGATAGAGTGAGAAATCGCGCCATATACCTACATTGGGGTTTGTAATTGATGATTAATGTTAAGAACGGGGTGTTACTGATTTATAACAAAACATTAGTGTTCAGCCTTCGTGGAGAGTGTTCTTGTATTCTATGGGCATTATTATCCTACAATGATGGAATTGATTTTCGAAAAACAAAGGAAAAAAAAAAAAAAAAAAAATGAGAGTCATATATTGAGTTAGTATATTCGGCGTTGCTCCTAGCTAACACATTGATGTCATGACAAATTCAGTTACAAATACCTCTATATGATCTGTGAATAATATATATATATATATATATATATATATATATATATATATATATATATATATATATATATACCGGTATATATATGTGTGTGTAGTAAAACTCGCTAGGAAAATTGAAACAATGGAACACCAAGCTTTCGTCTATTCTCTCAAGACATCTTCAGGGTAATACAAGCAAACAGGGGGAGAGTGAGGTTTAAATACCCGTCCTAAATCATCTGTGAGTTTGATAACTACCATGTAAATACAAAAAGTGTTGCCATCCTACTACCTGTTGCCATATGTTTAGGAACATACTTCTTTTACATACAAAATTAATGTTTTACAAATTATGTATACTTATACAGATATGCATTATGCATATACATTGAAATATATCATTATACTACTTATGGGTTTTTATGAGCATACTAAAGACGTGGTAGTTATACCCCGTTTAAGGGGGGTCACCTGCTTTTTTTTATCTTGATCTCCTTTTCTCTCTTTCCCTGGCTTGTATCCATTCGGCCCCCTTCAGCCAACTGTTTTAAGACGTTTATCCCCACCCAGGTGTTCATTTCTTCCTGGCGAGCGATAGCGAGCCAGCATTTTATGGAGCAATCCGGCTTCGCCGGAGACATTTTCTATCGAAAAATATACAAACTTAGCTTGCTGTCAAAACAAAAATCTATATATGCTGGCTCGCTACTGCTCGCCAGGAAAATATTGACACCTGGATGGGGGTAAACATCTTAAAACTAGGCTGAATGGGGCCGAATGGATACAAACCAAAGAGGGAGGGAGAGAAAGAGAAAAAAAGCGAAGTGGGCTCCCGTTTACCCAAGGATCCAATATAAAAACCTGTTCCATCCCCGACCAAGCTTCTTACTCACATTTTAGGGGAAGAGTGATAGGTCATAAATTATAATCTGAATGTATTATAATCAAATTGTTTGGCGATATATTATGTTTTCATATAATTATTCTCTCCGATATATGAGGTTAGGCTCCTGTTTTTTGTTATGGTATTGTAACATTTGTCCATCTTATATCTACTCCATGATCTGGTATTCTGGTCTTAGATCTATAGTAAATATTATGATTCATTTACATATACTATGCTATATATAATGAATACCGGGCATATATATATATATATATATATATATATATATATATATACTAATTGTGTCCTTGTTTAGATATTCATTTTACTGTCTCTTCAGCGGAATTAGGTGTTGCTGTTGGTGACAAAAAACAAATCTAAATCAAAATTCCATAATACGAATTATAGTACATGCAATTAATGCGTTAATTTGTACTGTAGTTAATATGTGGAATATGACACTTAACAGAGAATGTGGTTCTAAAAATACATAACAAGATCTGCATATCTCATTACGATATCGTAATAATTGTCAAGATGAGGGGTTCACTTTGGTTGTATCCATGAGAATAATACCAACCTTGGCCTTTTCTTTGACCTTGATCTTTCTTTGTCCTTGGCCTCTCTTTGATCTTGGCATTACCCTTTCTACAGTTTTCTCCTTTCATCGGCTATGATCTTTTGTCAATCTTGACCTTCCTTCGACCTTGGCTTATTTTTTAATACCTTGACCTTTCTTTGACCATGTTTGTTTCCCTATACATTGTCCTTCCCCTCCCAGTTCAGACTGTTTTCACCCTTGGCCTTTATTCGGCCTTGGTTTTAAGTGAAAGCATTTATGGCCCTAGTTAACCCCTTCTGTACCGGTGATGTACTTTTCATTATATTCTGGCAACTATTAGACCATTTCATTCAGTTAAAAAAGGGCTTCCAGCAATGAACAGGCTTCGAACTATCTCATTTAAGGGAGGTGACCTTCTTTTTTGTATTTCTCTCCTTTCTCTCTTTCCCTTGCTTGTATCCATTCGGCCCCATTCAGCCAACTATTTAAAGACGTTTATCCCCATCTAGGTGTCGATTTCTTCCTGGCGAGCGATAGCGAGCCAGCATTATATGAAGAAATCCGGCTTCGCCGGAGATATTTTTCTATCAAAATGTGTACAAATTTAGCCTGCTGTCAAAAACATTTAAAAAATATGCTGGCTCGCTACCGCTCACCAGTAAAAAATTGACACCTGGATGGGGATAAACGTCTTAAAACAGTAGGCTGAATGAGGCCAAATGGATACAAGCCAGAGAAAGAGAGAAAATAAAAGAAACAAAAAGCAGGTCAACCCCCTCAACCTTTTCTACTACCGCAAAAAATCCTCTAACTGTAGCTAGAATAATTAGAAAAAGACGTCGCCGGTACAGAAGGGGTTAAACATTTTGGAACGGGTTGGGTTTCTTCCCTCCTTCCCCATTGCCAATAATAACACTGGTGATTAACCCTTTCTATTCCGGTGACATCGTTTAAATTATATTCTGGCAATTATTAGAAGGTTTAATTCAGCAGTAAGGGTATATATCAATTAAAAGGCAACCGACTATTTCATTTAATTCTTCTTGCTACCATTTATCCTTCCAAAGCTTCATATAATCGTCTAAATGTAGCTATAATAGAATACAAAAAGACGTTTTTGGTACAGTAGGGGTTAAGGGGAGGTTTTTTGTGTGTTTCCTAGACTTCCATCAAGCTTGAAATTACACCCCCTTGACCCCCTTTCAAGATAAATTTGTACATTTTTCGGTAGAAAAATGTCCCGGCCGACGGCCGGTTCCTCTTAAATTACAGGCTCGCTTTCGCTCGCCAGGAAAAATTCGACACTTAAATGGGACGAAAGGTCTTAAAAGTGACAACTGGGGTGAAGGTTCTTAAAATCGCCAAACTAATGGGGCGAACGTCTTAAAATCTCAACAGCAATGGGGCTAAACATGAGGGAGAAAGGGGTAAAGAAAAAATCCCTCAAGTGGAAATCTCCCCTTAACCCTACCTGTACCGCCGACGTCTTTCTAATATTATTCTAGCTATATTCAGATGATTTGTTTTAATTTAAGAAGGATCTGTGGTTGTAATAATGGTTAAGTGAGATAGTTCGAAGCTTGTTAATTGCTGGAGGCCCTATCTTTAAGGGGAGATGAGTCGCTTTTCTGGACCCTCTTCTTCCTCATGTTTAGCCCCATTAGTTTTCAAATTATAAGACGTTCGGCCTATTAGGTTGGCGATTTTAAGACTTTCGAGCCATTTCTTTGTCAATATTAAGACTTTCCGTGTCATTTAGGTGTCGATGTTTTCCTGGCGAGCGATAGCGATCCTGAAATTTAAGAAAAACCGGCCTTCGGCTGGGAAATTTTTCTACCGAAAAATGTATACATTTATCTTGAAGGAGGGTCTTGGGCTGATGGTTTTTAAGCTTGATGGAGGTCCAAGGAGGAAACTAAAAAAAATAATAATAATAAAAAACAATACATTAATGGAGAAATAATACGCCCTTAACTGTATCTGGTGCGAGGTTGATCTTATTAAAACCTCCCTGCTTCACTCCGTTAATTTGGACATTTAAAGGAGAGGTATTCTCTCTTATGATTAGCCCCATTAGTTTATGATATTATAAGACTTTGACTTCATTAGTTTGACGATTTAAAATGTTTCGCTCCACTTTTTTGTCAATATTAAGACCTTTCGTGCCATTTAGGTGTCGATGTTTTTTCCTGGCGAGCGGTAGCGACTCCAGCGAGCCTGAAATTTGAAGAGGAACGGCCTTCGGTCGGAACATTTTTCTAACGAAAAATATACAAATTGATCTTGTGCTCGGGGGGTGCTTGATGGAGACCTAGCGAGGAAACTAAAAATAAATGATTGAATAAATAGATAGATCCAAAATAAATGACTGAATAAATAGATAGATCCAAAATAAATGACTGAATAAATAGATAGATCCAAAATAAATGACTGAATAAATAGATAGATCCAAAATAAATGACTGAATAAATAGATAGATCCAAAATAAATGACTGAATAAATAGATAGATCCAAAATAAATGACTGAATAAATAGATAGATCCAAAATAAATGACTGAATAAATAGATAGATCCAAAATAAATGACTGAATAAATAGATAGATCCAAAATAAATGACTGAATAAATAGATAGATCCAAATAAATGACTGAATAAATAGATAGATCCAAAATAAATGACTGAATAAATAGATAGATCCAAAATAAATGACTGAATAAATAGATAGATCCAAAATAAATGACTGAAAAAATAGATAGATCCAAAATAACATATAGTCTCCTTAAACCTTTTCACTTTATTAGTTTGGCCCCCAGTCAGGTGTTGATTCTTAAGGGGACATGGGCCGGTTTTCTGGACCACTTTCTCCCTCGTGTTTAGCCTCATTAGTTTTCAGATGTTAAGATGTTTGCCCCATTAGTTAGTCGATTATAGGACCTTTCGCCCCATTTATTCGTCAGTATTTAGACCATTCGTGCTATTTAGGTGTCGATTTTTTCCCTGGCGAACGATAGTGAGCCTATAAAGTTAATGTTGGAAGAACCGGCCTTTAGCCGGCACATTTTTCTACCGAAACATTTAAAAATTAATGTAGAAGGGGGATCTAATGGATGTTTTTTTTTAATTTGATGGAGGTCTAAGGAGGAAACTAGAATAATTATGAACATCCAAAAATAACCCAAAAAGTGAACCATCTCCCCTTAAATGGGGAGTGATAGTGAGTCTGCAATTTTGAAGAAACCGGCCTTCCGCTCAAACATGTTTTTACCGAAATGTCTATATATTTAGCTTGAAGGTAGTTGGGGTGCTGAGGGTGGGGGGGGGGGGGGGGAGTGAGTGTGAAGGTGATCTGAGTAGGCGTTTTATAATGTAATATGGGCGGCAACCTATATTAGACATTTCGAAAGTAGCACAGACATTCAAAAGCCTCAATAATAATACAAATATATATATATATATAAATCATAATCGCCCCCAAGACGTGCCACCAGATAGTACTATAGCCAAGTTGTGAAGGGCCTGGGATATATTGAGGGGGTAGTGCATGTTTGTTGGTCAATGTAATTATATACCGGTATTCAATATTTTTTTGAGTTTCCTCGCTAGACCTCCGTCAAGCTTTAAAAACACCCCCTAGATTCCCTCTCAAGATAAATTTGTAAGTTTTTCGGTAGAAAAATATCCCGACCGAAGAAATGTCACGGCCAACTCTTAAAATTACAGGCTCGCTATCCCTCGACAGAAAAAAATCGACACCTAAATGACACGAAAGGTCTTAATATTGACAAAGAAATGGGGTGTACAATCTTAAAATCGCTAAGATAATGAGCCGAATGTCTAAATCTAAAAAAACAATGGGGCTAAACACGAGGGAGAAGGAGGGCCAGAAAACCCAGCCCATCTCCCCTTAACTTAATAAATGGCCTTGAGCAATGGAGCTGGTACTTTTACTATTTGGATACTGCCAAACAGCCGATTTTTTGGGAAACTTTATAGCCCGTTCTCTCCGGCCCTCGCTCTAGTATTTTTAACTTTATTCTGGCTACTGTTAGACGATTATATTCAGTATTAAAAGAGCGATTTTTCCATGTATTAATTATTTTTCTAGTTCCCTCCCTAGACCTCCATAAAATTTAAAAAAAGCATCCATTAGATCCCCATTCTAAATTAATTTGTACATTTTTCGGTAGAAAAATTTCCCGGCCGAAGGCCGGTTCTTCAAACATTACAGGCTCACTATCGTTCGCCAGGGAAAAAATCGACACCTAAATAGCAGGAAAGGTCTAAATATTGACGAAGAAATAGGGCGAAAGGTCTTAAAATCGACTAACTAATGGGACAAACATCTTAACATCTGAAAACTAAACATGAGGGAGAAAGTGGTCCAGAAAAACGGCCCATGTCCCCTTAACAGGCTTCGAACTATCTCACTTAACCCTTCTTACCATCACGGACCCTTCTTAAACTGCACAAAATCGTCTAAATATAGCTAGCATAAAACTATAAAGACCTCGTCGGTACTGAAGGGGTTAATAGACCATACTAGGATTGAGTTAGTTTTATAAATAGTTGTATTATATATGGTAGTTCTATATGTATATGGTAGTTCTATATGTATATGGTAGTTCTATATGTATATGGTAGTTCTATAGGTATATGGTAGTTCTATATGTATATGGTAGTTCTATATGTATATGGTATATGTATATGGTAGTTCTATATGTATATGGTAGTTCTATATGTATATGGTAGTTCTATATGTATATGGTAGTTCTATATGTATATGGTAGTTCTATATGTATATGGTAGTTCTATATGTATATGGTAGTTCTATATGTATATGGTAGTTCTATATGTATATGGTAGTTCTATATGTATATGGTAGTTCTATATGTATATGATAGTTCTATATGTATATGGTAGTTCTATATGTATATGGTAGTTCTATATGTATATGGTAGTTCTATATGTATATGGTAGTTCTATATGTATATGGTAGTTCTATATGTATATGGTAGTTCTATATGTATATGGTAGTTCTATATGTATATGGTATTCTATATGTATATGGTAGTTCTATATGTATATGGTAGTTCTATATGTATATGGTAGTTCTATATGTATATGATAGTTCTATATGTATATGGTAGTTCTATATGTATATGGTAGTTCTATATGTATATGGTAGTTCTATATGTATATGGTAGTTCTATATGTATATGGTAGTTCTATATGTATATGGTAGTTCTATATGTATATGGTAGTTCTATATGTATATGGTAGTTCTATATGTATATGGTAGTTCTATATGTATATGGTAGTTCTATATGTATATGGTAGTTCTCTATGTATATGGTAGTTCTATATGTATATGGTAGTTCTATATGTATATGGTAGTTCTATATGTATATGGTAGTTCTATATGTATATGGTAGTTCTATATGTATTGGTAGTTCTATATGTATATGGTAGTTCTATATGTATATGGTAGTTCTATATGTATATGGTAGTTCTATATGTATATGATAGTTCTATATGTATATGGTAGTTCTATATGTATATGGTAGTTCTATATGTATGGTAGTTCTATATGTATATGGTAGTTCTATATGTATATGGTAGTTCTATATGTATATGGTAGTTCTATATGTATATGGTAGTTCTATATGTATATGGTAGTTCTATATGTATATGATAGTTCTATATGTATATGGTAGTTCTATATGTATATGGTAGTTCTATATGTATATGGTAGTTCTATATGTATATGGTAGTTCTATATGTATATGGTAGTTCTATATGTATATGGTAGTTCTATATGTATATGATAGTTCTATATGTATATGGTAGTTCTATATGTATATGGTAGTTCTATATGTATATGGTAGTTCTATATGTATATGGTAGTTCTATATGTATATGGTAGTTCTATATGTATATGGTAGTTCTATATGTATATGGTAGTTCTATATGTATATGGTAGTTCTATATGTATATGGTAGTTCTATATGGTAGTTCTATATGTATATGGTAGTTCTATATGTATATGGTAGTTCTATATGGTAGTTCTATATGTATATGGTAGTTCTATATATATGGTAGTTCTATATGTATATGGTAGTTCTATATGTATATGGTAGTTCCATTTGTATTAGGTAGTTCTATATATATATGGTAGTTCTATATTTATATGGTAGTTCTATATGTATATGCTAGTTCTATATGTATATGGTAGTTCTATATGTATATGGTAGTTCTATATGGTAATGGTAGTTCTATATGTATATGGTATGTATATGGAGTTCTATATGGTAGTTCTATATGTATATGGTAGTTCTATATGTATATGGTAGTTCTATATGTATATCTATATGGTAGTTCTATATGTATATGGTAGTTCTATATGGTTATATGGTAGTTCTATATGTATATGGTAGTTCTATATGTATATGGTAGTTCTATATGTATATGGTAGTTCTATATGGTAGTTCTATATGTATATGGTAGTCCAATATGTATATGGTAGTAGTTCTATATGTATATGGTAGTTCTATATGGGTAGTTCTATATGTATATGGTAGTTTGTATATGGTAGTTCTATATGTATATGGTAGTTCTATATGTATGGTAGTTCTATATGTATAGGTAGTTCTATATGTATATGGTAGTTCATATATGTATATGGTAGTTCTATATTGGTAGTTCTATATGTATATGGTAGTTCTATATGTATATGGTAGTTCTATATGTATATGGTATTCTATATGTATTCTGTATATGGTAGTTCTATATGTATATGGTAGTTCTATATGTATATGGTAGTTCTATATGTATATGGTAGTTCTATATGTATATGGTAGTTCTATATGTATATGTTCTTATGTATATGGTAGTTCTATATGTATATGGTAGTTCTATATGTATATGGTAGTTCTATATGTATATGGTAGTTCTATATGTATATGGTAGTTCTATATGGTAGTTCTATATGTATATGGTAGTTCTATATGTATATGGTAGTTCTATATGTATTGTATATGTTCTATATGGTAGTTCTATATGTATATGGTAGTTCTATATGTATATGGTAGTTCTATATGTATATGGTAGTTCTATATGTATATGGTAGTTCTATATGTATATGGTAGTTCTATATGTATATGGTAGTTCTATATGTATATGGTAGTTCTATATGTATATGGTAGTTCTATATGTATATGGTAGTTTCTATATGTATATGGTAGTTCTATATGTATATGGTAGTTCTATATGTATATGGTAGTTCTATATGTATATGGTAGTTTCTATATGTATATGATAGTTCTATATGTATATGGTAGTTCTATATGTATATGGTAGTTCTATATGTATATGGTAGTTCTATGTATATGGTAGTTCTATATGTATATGGTAGTTCTATATGTATATGGTAGTTCTATATGTATATGGTAGTTCTATATGTATATGGTAAGTTCTATATGTATATGGTAGTTCTATATGTATATGGTAGTTCTATATGTATATGGTAGTTCTATATGTATATGGTAGTTCTATATGTATATGGTAGTTCTATATGTATATGGTAGTTCTATATGTATATGGTAGTTCTATATGTATATGGTAGTTCTATATGTATATGGTAGTTCTATATGTATATGGTAGTTCTATATGTATATGGTAGTTCTATATGGTAGTTCTATATGTATATGGTAGTTCTATATGTATGATAGTTCTATATGTATATGGTAGTTCTATATGTATATGGTAGTTCTATATGTATATGATAGTTCTATATGTATATGGTAGTTCTATATGTATATGGTAGTTCTATATGTATATGGTAGTTCTATATGTATATGGTAGTTCTATATGTATATGGTAGTTCTATATGGTAGTTCTATATGTATATGGTAGTTCTATATGTATATGGTAGTTCTATATGCATATGATAGTTCTATATGTATATGGTAGTTCTATATGTATATGGTAGTTCTATATGTATATGGTAGTTCTATATGTATATGGTAGTTCTATATGTATATGGTAGTTCTATATGTATATGGTAGTTCTATATGGTAGTTCTATATGTATATGGTAGTTCTATATGGTAGTTCTATATGTATATGGTAGTTCTATATGTATATGGTAGTTCTATATGTATATGGTAGTTCTATATGTATATGGTAGTTCTATATTTATATGGTAGTTCTATATGTATATGGTAGTTCTATATGTATATGGTAGTTCTATATTGTAGTTCTATATGTATATGGTAGTTCTATATGTATATGGTAGTTCTATATGTATATGGTAGTTCTATATGTATATGGTAGTTCTATATGTATATGGTAGTTCTATATGCATATGATAGTTCTATATGTATATGGTAGTTCTATATGTATATGGTAGTTCTATATGTATATGGTAGTTCTATATGTATATGGTAGTTCTATATGTATATGGTAGTTCTATATGTATATGGTAGTTCTATATGGTAGTTCTATATGTATATGGTAGTTCTATATGTATATGGTAGTTCTATATGTATATGGTAGTTCTATATGTATATGGTAGTTCTATATGTATATGGTAGTTCTATATGGTAGTTCTATATGTATATGGTAGTTCTATATGTATATGGTAGTTCTATATGTATATGGTAGTTCTATATGTATATGGTAGTTCTATATGTATATGGTAGTTCTATATGTATTGTGTACAGAAGTATTACACTCGTTGGGGAAATATATGTTGGAACTAGTCTCCTCTCTGATGATGGAAAATTATCCAACTCCAAATTATCTTTGTTCATATACTGTATTCTAATAATATCACTTTGTTTGGCATGCTGTCCTGCAATATTTGTCCGTTCCTCTAGGCCCCCCCCCCCCTCTATCTATCTATCTATCTATCTATCTATATATATATCTCTATCTATCTATCTATCTATCTCACTAACTCACACACTCTCGCTCGCTCTCTCTCTCCCCCCCCCCCCTCCCTCCTCCTCCACTTCCACCCCACTACCAATACCAATCACACTAGTGTGTACCATATATCTCAGGTTATGGTACTTTGTGATCGGTCAGTCCACCCCCACCCCCCTCTCTCTCTCTCTCACTGTCTCTCTCTCTATCTATCTCACTAACTCACACACTCTCACTCTCTCTTTCTCTCCCCCCCCCCTCCCTCCTCCTCCACTTCCACCCCACTACCAATCACACTAGTATGTACCATATATCTCAGGTTATGGTACTTTGTGATCGATCAGTCTATCTCTGTCTTCCTCTCTCTCTCTCTCATACCCCCTCCCCCCCCCGCCCTCCCCCCGCCTCCTCCTCCTCTTGCACTTTCACCCCCTTCCAACCAATACCAACCAGCACACTATAGTATGGACCATATACCTGGGGTTATGGTACTTTGTGATGGGTCAGTCACCCCCGGGTCGCCCAGGGAAGCCGCCACAGGTACACAACACTTCAGGGATGTATTCCACCTATTTTAAGGGGCTAGTGCTTGATATATATATATATATATGGTCTTAAATGGTCTAAAACCGTCAAACTAATGGGCCGAACGTCTTAAAATCTGAAAACTAATGGGGCTAAACATGAGGGACAAGAGGGACTAAAAAAACTACCCAACTTCCCTTAAATGAGAACCAAGGGGTAATATGAGGGAGTTGACGGTGACCTCTGACAGTGTTATAGAGTGAGGCACATTATGTTGGCTTGGTGGTGGTGGTGATGATGGTGGTGGTGATCATAGGGCGGGTGTATCAGAGTGTGAGTGTGGGGGGGGGGGGGGGGGTGATGTACAGTTGGTTTTATAAGTACCGTTCGACCTTCATCACTGCATCTTACGGGCCCTCATTCTCGCCTTTCTGCTCTCCCACTTCCCTCGGTCACACACTTACTTTAACTCTCTCACTCACACACTCTCTCACACACACACAAACTCGCTCTCTCTCTCTCTCTCTCTCTCTCTCCTACTATAAAAAAAAATACTCTTCAACATGGCAGAGAAAACCTTGTGTTTAAGTACTAAGTTTTTTGTTTAGCCATCCCATCTTCACAACTTCACCGGATATTTTTATCTTTATCTCCTTTGCTCTCTTTCCCTGGCTTGTATCCATTTGGCCCCATTCAGCCAACTGTTTGGAGACGTTTATCCCCATTTAGGTGTCGATTTCTTCCTGGCGAGCGCACGCGAGCCAGCATTGTATGGAGAAATCCGGCTTCGCCGGAGAAATTTTTCTATCGAAAAATTTACAAATTTAGCTAGCTGTAAAAAAATATATATAAATACGCTGAAAATATTGACACCTGGATGAGGGTAAACGTCTTAAAACAATAGGCTGAATGGGGCTGAATGAATACAACCCAGAGAGAGAGAGAGTAAGAAAGCGAGAGAAATAAACGAGGTAGGCTCCCTTAACTACTCATCAACATTACCGAATATTATAAAGGCTTTGATTATATGCATTAAGGGGGTAGTACTCGCTTTTTATGGACCCCCTTCTCCCTCATGTTTAGCATATTAGTTTTGAGATTTTAAGACGTTCGTTCCATTAGTTTGATGATTTTGAGACCTTTCGCCTCATTTCGTTGTAAATATTAAGATTTATCGTGTCATTTAGGTGTCGATTTTTTCCTGACGAGCGATAGCGAGTCTGCACTTTTAGAAGGAACCGGCCTTTGGCCAGGACATTTTTCTACCGAAAAATGGACACATTTATCTTGAAAGGGGTTTTAGGGGTTGTTTTTTTAAGCTTGATGGGTGTCTAGTGAAGAAACTCAAAAATAAATAAATACACAAATATATAGACCAAATATATAGACCAAATATATAGACCAAATATATAGACCAAATATATAGACCAAATATATAGACCAAATATATAGACCAAATATATAGACCAAATATATAGACCAAATATATAGACCAAATATATAGACCAAATATATAGACCAAATATATAAACCAAATATATAGACCAAATATATAGACCAAATAAATAAACAAATATATAGACCAAATAAATAAACAAATATATAGACCAAATAAATAAACAAATATATAGACCAAATATATAGACCAAATATATAGACCAAATATATAGACCAAATATATAGACCAAATATATAGACCAAATATATAAACCAAATATATAGACCAAATATATAGACCAAATATATAGACCAAATATATAGACCAAATATATAGACCAAATATATAAACCAAATATATAGACCAAATATATAGACCAAAAAATAACAAGCACTACCCCCTTAATGACATATATATATATTATATATATATTATATATATTACTAAAGAGGTAATCAAAGTTCGTAGCTATCCTCTCTTCACAGCTTCATCTCTATTCCTCCTCTGTCTGTCTGTAAGTTTATATGTTCAAAAATATACTGAGAAAAAATTTATGGATTTTGACGAAAACTCTCCCAGTTCCATCACTGGGTACCCGAAAGGATCCCATTAACTTTTTCTTGTCACTGTCTGACGCCAACACCTGTATATATAAGTCATTATTTTTTTGGTCTATATATTTGTGTATTAATTTATTTTTGAGTTTCTTCACTAGACACCCATCAAGCTTAAAAAAACAACCCCTAGAATAGAACCCCTTTCAAGATAAATTTGTACATTTTTCGGCAGAAAAATTTCCCGGCCAAAGGCCGATTCCTTCTAAAATTGCAGACTCGCTATCGCTCGTCAGGAAAAAATCGACATCTAAATGACACGATAAATCTTAATATTTACACCTCCATCAATCCTCCTCCTTCTTTGGATCCTTCAACTCTTCAATAATGGCCATGATAAGTTTATAATATTCGAGGCACTACTTCCTATAGTCAGTCACCTACAGACATCACACGCAAAACTTAACCTTTGCGAGGCCTCGGGGTTTACTTGCAGGCCAATTGATAGCATTAGGCATCATAAACATGTACACTTTATTATCCAGCAGTTCAATAGGATTTGAGGCGGATCTCTCTCAATCTACATATGTGGACAGCCTTAGAACGGTTCCATGTCAGTTGAACCAGTGCCACTTCAACCAGTGCCACTTTAACCAGTGCTAACTCAACCAGTAGCCACTTCAACCAGTGACCATTTTAACCAGTAACCTAACCTAACATAACTAACCTAACCTAACCTAACCTTACCTACTGGTTAAAATAGTCACTGGTTGAAGTGGCCACTGGTTGAGTTAGCACTGGTTCAACTGACCTGTCACCCCTTAGAACGTACCACTTGTGTTTACTACAGTATATACTCAGGACCCAAGCTGGTATAGAGTGTATTGTTTGGGGTAATATTATTTGTTGTTATATATTAATCCATGTATGAAAGCTTGGTTATTTATTGTATAATCTTGAATGTACGCACTCATATGGGTTGTTTTCTTTACAGGTAAGGCATTCCTCTGCACCAGTACGCCTCGATGTGTGAGTACAGTGATGGCTTGTATGTTGGTTATATTAAGGGAGGTGACCAGTTTTCTTTACAGGTAAGGCATTCCTCTGCACCAGTACGCCTCGATGTGTGAGTACAGTGATGGCTTGTATGTTGGTTATATTAAGGGAGGTGACTAGTTTTCTTTACAGGTAAGGCATTCCTCTGCACCAGTACGCCTCGATGTGTGAGTACAGTGATGGCTTGTATGTTGGTTATATTAAGGGAGGTGACCAGTTTTCTTTACAGGTAAGGCATTCCTATGCACCAGTACGCCTCGATGTGTGAGTACAGTGATGGCTTGTATGTGGTTATATTAAGGGAGGTGACCAGTTTTCTTTACAGGTAAGGCATTCCTCTGCACCAGTACGCCTCGATGTGTGAGTACAGTGATGGCTTGTATGTTGGTTATATTAAGGGAGGTGACCAGTTTTCTTTACAGGTAAGGCATTCCTCTGCACCAGTACGCCTCGATGTGTGAGTACAGTGATGGCTTGTATGTTGGTTATATTAAGGGAGGTGACCAGTTTTCTTTACAGGTAAGGCATTCCTCTGCACCAGTACGCCTCGATGTGTGAGTACAGTGATGGCTTGTATGTTGGTTATATTAAGGGAGGTGACCAGTTTTCTTTACAGGTAAGGCATTCCTCTGCACCAGTACGCCTCGATGTGTGAGTACAGTGATGGCTTGTATCATGGTTATATTAAGGGGGGTGACCTGTTTTTGTTCTGTCCTTTTCTATCTTTCTCTGGCTTGTATCCATTTGGCCCCATTCAGCCTACTGTTTTAAGACTTTTATCCCCATCCAGGTGTCAATTTCTTACTGGTGAGCGATAGCGAGCCAGCATATTTTTTATTTTTGTTAGACAACAGGCAAAATTTGTAATTTTTTCGATAGCAAAATTTCTCCGGCGAAGCCGGATTTCTTCATATAATGCGAGCCACGCTATCGCTCGCCAGGAAGAAATCGACACCTAGATGGGGATAAAAGTCTTAAAATAGTTAGCTGAATGGGGCCGAATGGATACAAGCCAGAGAAAGAGAGAAAAGGACAGAAATAACAAAAAGCAAGTCACCCCCCCTTAAGGTCAATAGCTTTACATTTAGAATTTGCAACATTCTATAAATGGGCGTATTAAAAATCGAGACCATGTTTGAACCTCGCGAGAAAAAAATATATATAAAAACTGGCATCAAAAGAGTGGCGCAGCTGTTGAACCACCTCCGTTAATTTCTGCCATTCCGTCGTCCATTAAACGTTTTTGGTTTCTTTGTTGTAATTAAACATTTTTGGTTTCTTTGTTGTAATTAAACGTTTTTGGTTTCTTTGTTGTAATTAAAAGTTTTTGGTTTCTTTGTTGTAATTAAACGTTTTTGGTTTCTTTGTTGTAATTAAACGTTTTTGGTTTCTTTGTTGTAATTAAACGTTTTTGGTTTCTTTGTTGTAATTAAACGTTTTTGGTTTCTTTGTTGTAATTAAACGTTTTTGGTTTCTTTGTTGTAATTAAACGTTTTTGGTTTCTTTGTTGTAATTAAACGTTTTTGGTTTCTTTGTTGTAATTAAACGTTTTTGGTTTCTTTGTTGTAATTAAACGTTTTTGGTTTCTTTGTTGTAATTAAACGTTTTTGGTTTCTTTGTTGTAATTAAACGTTTTTGGTTTCTTTGTTGTAATTAAACGTTTTTGGTTTCTTTGTTGTACTATCCATTGTAAATGACTAAGACATTATACGGTGGTCGTGACTATTCTGTATAAAGTCAGTCCGGCAGTTCCGTTCAGTATAGTGGACGTGCTTAAGGGGAGGTTTTTAGTCTGTTCCCTAGATCTCCGTCAAGCTTAAAATTACACTCCCTAGACCCCCTTTCAAGATAAATTTGTAAATTTTTCGGTAGAAAAATGTCCCGGCCGAAGGCCGGTTCTTCTTAAAATACAGGCTCGCTATCGCTCGCCAGGGAAAAATAGACACCTAAATGGCACGAACGGTCTTAAAATTTACAGAAATGGGGCGAAATTTCTTAAAATCTCCAAACTAATGGGGCGAACGTCTTATTATCTCAAAAGCAATGGGGCTAAACACAAGGGAGAAAGGGTTCCAGAAATAAGTCCCTCAAGTGGAGATCTCCCCTTAAAGTGGTCTTAGTATTTTACAATGGATATTACAACAAAGAAAAAACAAGTTTAATGCGATTTTTCATGGCGAGAGATAGCGAGCCTCTTATTTTAGAATGAAGTGGCCTTCGGCTGGGACATTTTTCTACCGAAAAATTTACACATTTATCTTGAAAGGGGTTCTAGGGAGTGTTTTTTCTAAACTTGATGGATGTCTAGCGAGGCAACTCAAAACTAACTAAATTAATAAATATGTAGACTAAAAACCAAGCACTACCCCCTTAATTAACCCTCTCCGACATATGACGCGATTTTGAGCCTATTAGGGATACTTTAAAGCCTTTGTTACCATCAGGGGTATTTAGAAACCTTTAGTTTAGTTACTTCAACCTCTGCAGTTGTCTTTGAGTTAGCTGTGGGCAGAAAACTAATTTTGGAGAGGTAATTATTATAAGAGTGAGAGAACTCTATTTCTTATTGCTAATCTGGCAACCTCTGCGTCATATGTGTCTGAAAAGGTTAATATGAGTTTAATGTATGCACAGAATGTAACGCGGAGATAGTTATGGAACTAAATATGTTCGCAGTTCTTAGACTTAATTAATTATCACTTTTAAGTACAATGATATAAATACAATATTTTCACACAATCAGCATATATAGAAATAGTGTTTGCGAATGTGTTGATGTTAATTCACAGTTGGTTAGCACTCTGTAACTGCACCCCTATTAACCCATTCAGTACCGGGGACGTCCTTTGCATCATATTCTGGCAACTATTAGACGATTTTATTCAGCTTAGGAAGGACCTCTAGCAATAATAGGGCTTCAAACTATCACAATCAACCCTTTTTAACTACCACAGATCCTTCCTAAGCTGCAAAATAACGTCTAAATATAGTTAGCACACAATATAACACACGTCGCTGGTACTCAAAGGGTTAAGGGAAGGTTTTTAGTTAGTTCCCTAGACTTCCATCAATCTTAAAATTACACCCCCTAGACCCCCTTTCAAGATAAATGTGTACATTTTTCGGTAGAAAAATGTCCAGGCCGAAGGCCGATTCCTCTTAAATTACAGCTAAATGGAACGAAAGTTCTTAAAATTGGCAGAAATCGGGCGAAAGTTCATAAAATAATCCAACTAATGGGGCGAAAGTCTTAAAATAAAAAAAAAACAATGGGGCTAAACATGAGGGAGAAAGGGATTTTTTTCTGGACCCCTTTCTCCCTCATGGTTAGCCCCATTGCTTTTGATATTTTAAGACGTTCGCCCCATTAGTTTGGCGATTTTAAGAACTTTCACCCCATTTGTCAATTTTAAGACAGTTCGTGCCATTAAGGTGTCTATTTTTTCCTGGCGAGAGATAGCGAGCCTGTAATTTAAGAGGAATTGGCCTTCGGCCTGGACATTTTTCTACCGAAAAAATTTACACATTTATCTTGAAAGGGGGTCTAGGGGGTGTAATTTTAAAATTGATGAAAGTCTAGGGAACTAACTAAAAACCTCCCCTTAATGAAATCAACAAATACATGTGGCAGTCCAAGGACTCGAACTTAGGATACTCACATCGAAATTCCGCGCACTTATGTATTACGCTATCAAGACCCTGCAAATCCGACTCATCAGAACTGTATCCTCAGCAAACAGTAGCACCTGAGGCAAAAGTCCGATTGGCCCACACAAGGCAGATCCCTCTCACACCCAACCCTAATTATCAGTGGAACACCAACATCCACTGCTCTTCCTTGTATATTTGTTCATGACTCCATCCTTATTTATACTGAACAACCATGGTGACATTACGCACCCATGCTTTAAGAGAGCCCACCTCGCTTGTTGTTCTCTTTCTCTCCCTCTCTCTTTGGCTTGTATCCATTCGGCCCCATTCAGCCTACTGTGTTAAGACTTTTACCCCCATCCAGGTGTAACTGGCGAGCGGTAGCGACCCAGCATATATATATTTTTGTTTTGACAGCTAGCTAAATTTGTACACTTTTCGATAGAAAAATGTATCCGGCGAAGCCGGATTTCTCCCTACAATGCTGGCTCGCTATCGCTCGCCAGGAATAAATCGACACCTGGATGGGGATAAACGTCTTAAAACAATGGGGCCGAATGGATACAAGCCAGGGAAAGAGAAAAAAGGAGAGAAAGATAAAAAAAAACGGGTGACCCCCCTTAACACAACATTTAGATAAACTAATTCGCTCTGTTCATTCTCCACACTTACAATCGGGGGTATCAAGTGTGGTCATAGATTCCAGTGGTTTTCGCTCAACAAGTGTTATTGGTATCTTTATAGTTACTGGGAAAAGTGCTTATCCCTCAGAGTATTAGTCAGTGTCCGAAACTTTGTGAAATATCTGACAACACTTATTAACCTGGACTGTACTACCACCTCTGTACTCTTAGGCATGATTTTCACCACTCTCAGCAACTCGAAAGGAGAAAGCTGTATTGATATAATGGAATGATGGCAATTTAATTTGTGCATGTATTTACAATTCCGTGATGAACATTGTTATAATGTCCATTATAACAATTATACCCATCTAGCAATTACTGTTCGCATGTGTGGGGAGGCTCCACCCATAATGCACTTCTCGAAAGGGTTTAATCAAAAGCAATTCGTTCAAGGGAGCCCACCTCGCTTTTTTTCTCTTCTCTCCCTCTCTCTTTGGCTTTTATCCATTCGGCCCCATTCAGCGTACTGTTTTAAGACGTTTACCCCATCCAGGTGTCAATATTGTCCTGGCGAGTAGTAGCGAGCCAGCATATACTGTATATATTTTTGTTTTGACAGGAAGCTAATTTTGTACATTTTTCGATAGAACAATGTTTCCGGCGAAGCCGGATTCCTCCATACAATGCTGGTTCGCTATCGCTCGCCAGGAAGAAATCAACACCTGGATGGGGAAAAAATAAATAAAACATTTGGCTGAATGGGGCCGAATGGATACAAGCCAGGGAAAGAGAGAAAAGGAGAGAGAGATAAAAGCCGGTGACCCCCCTCAATCATCTCACCTCCTCGTACTAATTCTTACACTTTCTCACTACACGCCGCTATGTTGTATCTCTCTCACTCTGCTACCGCAATTACAATATTCAGTGTTCTTCAGAGCTTTCTCAGTGTATCCCTCCTCCATTACAGAGAGTGGGGGGCACCCGCCTTTCAACACAGGCAGCTTTACCCTTTGTCACTTTCATACTCATACACAAAAAGTTGACTACTGAGTGTACATTTTGGCTCGAACGTCCCTTGATTTTGGCCCTGTCACTCTTTCAACTCTGGGGGAGCCATTCGTCACAGGCAGTCCTGCCTTTTGTCTCCCTCACTCACATAGGAAAACAAATATACATTTAATTGTCTATAGCACTGTATACGGTAGATTGTTAAGGGGAGATGGGCCGGTTTTCTGGACCACTTTCTCCCTCGTGTTTAGCCCCATTAGTGTTCAGATGTAAAGATGTTTGCCCCATTAGTTACTCGATTTTAAGACCTTTCGCCCCATTTCTTAATCAATATTTAGACTTTCGTGCTATTTAGGTGTCGATTTTTTCCCTGGCGAACGATAGTGAGCCTGTAATGTTTGCAGAACCGGCCTTCGGCCGGGAAATTTTTCTACCGAAAAATGTACAAATTAATCTAGAAGGGGTATCTAATGGATGTTTTTTTTTTTTTAATTTGATGGAGGTCTAGGGAGAGAACTAGAAAAATAACGAATACATGCAAAAATCGCCCAAAAAGTGAACCATCTCCCCTTAAAAGGGTACGGTGTATACGAGCAGTTCCCAGCTTCACTATATAATGGAGGTGAAAGTGCCAACATTGATGATGATATGACTGTGTTAACTCTACCATGGATCAGGTGGTGCTCTTGTGTTAGCGGGAATTATCAGTTGTGTTACATAGACCGTTTTAAGACCTTTCGTCCCATTTCGTTATACATTTTAAGACATATCGTGCCATTTAGGTGTCTGTTTTCCTGGCGAGCGATAGCGAGCCTGTAATTTTAAGAGGAATCGGCCTTCGGCCGGGACACTTTTCTACCGAAAAATTTACAAATTTATCTTGAGGGGGGGTCTAGGGAATGTTTTTCCAAGTTTGAGGGAAGTCTAGAGAGGAAACTAAAAAATAAATGAATGAATAAATTAATAAATGAATGAATAAATTAATAGGCCAAACAAATCAGCCAGTGTCCCCTTAACTGCATAGAACACTGCATAGGGTCGATTGTTAAACGTGTGTGTGTGTGTGTGTGTGTGTGTGTGTGTGTGTGTGTGTGTGTGTGTGTGTGTATATGAGCAGTTCCCAGCTTCACTATACTATAATGGAGGTGAAAGTGCCAACATTGTGGATGATATTACTGTGTTAATTCTACCATGGATCAGGTGGTGTTCTTGTAGCAGCGGGAATTAAAATTATCAGTTGTGTTGCATAGACCGTCACAGGGGGATGTAATACTCATAATTATAATGGCACCTTTAAGGGGAGGTTTCTAGTTTGTTTCCTACTCTTCCAGCAATCTTAAAATGTCACCGCCATGACCCCCTTTCAAGATAAATTTGTACATTTTTCGGTAGAAAAATGTCTCGGCCGAAGGCCAATTACTCTTAAATTACAGGCTCGCTATCGCTCGCCAGGATAAAATCGACACCTAAATGGCACGAAAGATCTTAAAATTGACAGAATGGGGCGGAAATATCTTAAAACTCACCAAATTAATGGTGCAAACATCTTAAAATCTCAAAAGCAATGGGGCTAGACATGAGGGAGAAAGGGGTCAAGAAAAAAGTCCCTCAAGTGTAAATCTCCCCTTAAGGCCAGGTTCTGAAGCATCTGGAATATAATTTGGATAGGCTATATCATTGTATTGTTTTGTTAGGTTCGATACAGATTCAAATGGTTGCATATGTAGTACCGTAGATAATATATGAAGCATTTATATGATAACACATAATAGTAGATAATATATGAAGCATTTATATGATAACACATAATAGTAGATAATATATGAAGCATTTATATGATAACACATAATAGTAGATAATATATGAAGCATTTACATGATAACACATAATATTGAGATAAAGGAATGAGCGCAAAAAAAAAAAAAAAAAAAAAGAAATCATAAAACGTCACAGAGAAATGAAAAGTGGAAAACTAACTTAACGTATTATATTTATCAAATATTTACAGTATTATAGGAATGATCAAGAAACAATGCATCACCGGTACTTGTTGTTGATATAAATTGTTGACTTACATTGAGATTTATCGTAAAGTTCTGGTTAAGGGGAGAATTCCACCTGGAGGATTTTTTTCTGAACCTCTTTCTCCCTCATGTTTAGCCCCATTGCTTGTGAGATTTAAAGACGCTTGCCCCATTAGTTTGGCGATTTTAAAAACCCTCGCTCCATTTCTGTCAATTTTAAGACCATTCGTGCCATTTAGGTGTCGATTTTTTTCCTGACGAGCGATAGCGAGCCTGTAATTTAAGGGGAACCGGCCTTGGACCGGGAAATTTTTCTACCGAAAAATGTACAAATTTATCTTGGAAGGGGGTCAAGGGAGAGTAATTTAAAGCTTGATGGAAGTCTAGGGAATCAACTAAAAACCTCCCCTAAATTCTGGTAACATTTAGAGACTATTTTGCACTGGTCCTGGCAACTAGAATCGAGTTTTATGATCATAGGTCACAAGTCTTATTGAAGTCAATTTCAGAATCTGTCAAATCAGACAGCGGAAAAGTTAGGGAAAAGGATAGTTAGCTAAAATAGGACTTCAGAGGCTATAAACCCCTCTGGATTATTAAGCCAGCACACTGCAAGTCAAGTACATTTTCAGGACTCCCCGCCCCATCCTATATAAGTAACACCCCGTTCTTAACATTAATCATCAATTACATACCCCAATGTACTTGAATAAACTAATGAAAGCCTATGGTCCTCCCGGGATTCGAACTCGGGACACCACACCCAGAACATAAACACCTAAACCATTACACCACCAACACAGTTCTATGGAGAAAGTTGTAGTGTAAGGATTGATATGCACGTTGACAGTTATGAGTGCAAGGAAATACAATGAAGTTCTAGAGAGCCACTCATTCTAAGCGCGTGTGTGTGGGGTGGGGTGGGTGTCAAGGTGCATGGTAATATGGGTGAAAGTTTACAGGTTGTGTGGGGTGGTGTGTGTGTTAGCTGTGTTTGGGGGGGGGTATTGGGAGGGGGGTTGTGGAGTTGGGTGTGTGTTAGGTGTGTTGGGGGAGGGTGTGTGTGTGTTAGCTGTGTGTTGGGGAGGGTGTATGTGTGTGGGGTGGTCAGTGTTTGATGTGTTTGGGGTATAGTGGGAGGGGGTTGATGTGTTTGGGGTGAATTGGGGAGGGTGTGTGTGTGTGTGTTGGGGGGGGGGGGGTGAAGGGAGCAGTAGATGTGTTGGGGGTGTAGTGGGGAGGGGGTGAGGTGAGGGGTGGCGTGTGTGTTAGGTGTATTGGGGAGGGGGTGGAGTGTGTGTTAGATGTGTTTGGGGTGTATTGGGGAGGGGGTGTGGGGTGGTGTGTGTTAGGTGTGTTTGGGGTGTATTGGGGAGGGGGAGTGTGTGTTAGAAGTGTTTGGGGTGTATTGAGGAGAGGGTGGTGTGTTTGGGGTGTATTGGGAGAGGGGGGTGTTAGATGTGTTTGGGGTGTATTGGGAGAGGGAGGGAGGGTGTGGTAGATGTGTTTGGGGTGTATTGGGGAGGGGTGTGTGTGTGTTAGATGTGTTTGGGGTGTATTGGGGAGAGGGAGGGTGTGGAGGTGTGTTTGGGGTGTATTGGGGAAGGGGGGGGGGGTGTGTTAGATGTGTTTGGGGTGTATTGGGGAGGGGGGAGGGGGTGGTGTGGAGGTGTGTTTGGGGTGTATTGGGGAAGGGGGGGGGGGGGTGTTAGATGTGTTTGGGGTGTATTGGGGAGGGGGGTATGGGGTGGTGTGTGTTAGATGTGTTTGGGGTGTATTGGGGAGAGGGAGGGTGTGAAGTGTGTGTTAGATGTGTTTGGGGTGTATTGGGGTGGGCGGGTGGTGGTGGTGGAGTGTGTGTGTTAGATGTGTTTGGGGTGTATTGGGGATTCTTCCTCTATCCAAAACTCTCTAATCTCCTACTTTACTCAAACCATCATTCATTCATTCAAGCTAGTAACCTTCTCATACCAGTTTATGACTATATTATTGAACACAAATCTGCATTATATATATTTATATATAGTTTATTCGTATTAGAAAAAACAAGTTATCTGTATTGATTATGTAGTGAGTAAATATTGTCCTGTGAGTCTAGGAGACACAAGGTCACCCAGATCAGGTGAGCTTTATCGTGTAGGCTATGTAAACATTCTGAACTATAGTCTATTCGCTGTAAGTAGGCGAGAAATCTTGACCTCTAACCTCTGTAACTCAAAAAGGACTAGAGCAAATTGGCTGTAAATTTCCACCCCTATTTCTTGACCGACACTTCCCACATGGTAGAAATTATTAGCTCGATTACTCTAGTCGTTTTTTGAGTTACAGAGGTTAGAGGTCATGATTCCTCGCCTACTTACAGAGAATAGACTATAGTATTCAGGAGTGGTACACTGAAGACAATGGTGTTACCTACCTTGTTGTTTTAGGCAATGATTGTCTTGATGCTATTATACTTACATAGTTTAGTATAGTTATCCTCTATTGTAACATAAAGACTTTGATACACGCTACTTTTTTTTTATGATAAACATTCAAACTTTAAGCCAAGATTTTGTTTGTAAAGAATCGACCAATTTACTTGTTATGGTACGAATCACATACTGTGCTGAACAGAGCCCATTAAACATAGAGCGGTACAGAAAGGACAACTTAGTTACCTGGACAATACTTTCTGACAAAATGATTACCGATATTATCTGTGAAGAAAAAACAAACAATGTCGTGACCGTACCCCACTACCAACACTACAATCAGGGGGGTGGGGCGCTTGTTTGCCTTTGTATAAGCTTGGCTACAATTATTTAATTATTCATGTTATAAATACGTATGAATATTAGTAAAGAAATTAGGGAGAAACAGTATTGAGTGTAGTACAATACTGCATATATTGTGTGTGTGTGTGTGTGTGCGTGTGTCATTTGCAAGTACTCACGGGTAGCTAGTGATAATGTCTGACAGGTTGGGAGAGAGGTATCCTGACCAGGATTCGAACCCACTCACTCCAGGTACATTTGGGAGAGTTGGGCACCGTAACCACTCGGCCATGGGCTGATATAGGGAAAACAACCATAGTTCATATTTGAAGAACCAGGTTATAGTTTCGTGGAAGACTATGCCTTCATACATATTAATACCAGGGCGATTAAAATTATATAATTGTGTTCAGATAGTTTTATAATGGTGTTCAGATAATGTTATAATTGTGTTCAGATAGTTTTATAATGGTGTTCAGATAATGTTATAATTGTGTTCAGATAGTTTTATAATTGTGTTCAGATAGTTTTATAATTGTGTTCAGATAATGTTATAATTGTGTTCAGACAGTTAAATAATTGTGTTCAGATAGTTTAATAATTGTGTTCAGACAGATTTATATCATCGTTCTATCCCTATATCTTATTAAACTTTGCGCTCTCGCTCTCGCTCTCGCTCTCGCTCTCTCTCTCTCTCTCTCTCTCCAAGTTGTTACACTTTCCTGTGGTCGAGGTATATTTCTTGGAATCTTATCTCATGAAATTGTAATGTCTGTGTTTGTCATTACGGGTGATTGGAACTCAAATGTTGGCAATATCTAGAACTCTCTATTTGCTAGACATATGATTGACTGTTGTAGAGTTCGTTCATTCTAGGTGGGGCAGAAATCGTAACCTCTAACCTCTGCAACTCAAAAAGGGATAGAGCAAATGAGCTGTCAATTTATACACATATTCCCTAGCCAAGTCTTCCTATTTGGTAGAAATGTTAGCTCGATTACTCTAGTCCTTTTTGAGTTATGAGAGGTTAGAGGGGTTACGATCTCTGTCCAACCTAGAATGAACGGACTATAGTTATATCAATCTCCTCATTTTGTTTGCAGTTACTTTGGCCCTCTAATTCCTATACTTTTGTTAGCAGTTCTTGGGGTACTGTGTCTTGGCTTGACCATGCAGTGTGTAGTGCAGATTGTCATAATGCAATTACTGAGATAAATATTAGTTTTTTTTTTAATTTATTTATGTATTTATTTATTTATTTATTTGTTGTATGTGGATGGGAGAGACGAAAGACAAAACTGCCTGTGACGAGTGCCTCCCCCAGAGTTGAAAGAGTGACAAGACTAAAATCAAAGAACAATCGAGCCAAAATGCCTGGACACACTGAGTTTGAAGCAATTTAAGCAATGAGGGAAAGATGTATTCTGGGAGAGAGTTCCAGAGCTCAGCTGTTGAATAGAAGAAAGATTGGGAGTATCGTTTAACTTTTGATTTGGAGAGTTGCACAGAGTAGAGGTGGGATTTTGTTGCAAGACTGGTACTACGTACCCTACGTAGAGGAGGTGGTACACTTAGAGAGCTCTGAGGAACACTGATTATTGTAGTAGCGATTGAATAGCGAGAGAGATGAAACATTGCGGCGAAGAGAGAGAGAGATTGCAGAGAGTCTGTGAGTGGACCGATGTTTATGTTCATTACAATGTAATATTTGAGTTTGGAATAAAAATACTATAACTATTATTTAATTATTTAGTAAAATAGGCCCATATTTCACATAGCCAAAACCTTGATATTATGCCCAATTGTAGCAGAATTCTTGTATCACAGTGTTGTTATTAGTAAAATAGACCAATATTGCACAGGACCAAGGCATGGGTAGTTTTTGCCTAATTGTAACTGAATTGCGTACCCACAAACAATTATTGTATCGAAGTGTAGAATTGCCTGCCCGCATCCACTGTCAGGCGGTAAATAAAGTGTTTTTTTTTAAGTCAAACTCTCTCTCTCTCTCTCTCTCTCTCTCTCTCTCTCTCTCCCCCCCCCCCCCCCCCTCCCCCCTTCTCTCTCTCTTTATCTTTGTCTCCCAATCCTTTTATCCAACTTTCCATTTGTCCTTTCTCCCTTTTTTCTCTCTCCCCCCCTTTCTGCTCCCCCCTCCTCCCTCCCTCCCTCCCCTCCCTGTCACGCTATCACGCCTCAGTCAATCGATACAGTACACTTTCTGAGAATACGAGAATGTTTTTTCCTTTGTATAAACTCTCTGAATTATCTATGTTGCAATAACGTTGAAGAGCGGACATAATGAATATAAACACCATATGAGGAGGAGCACTTTATTGACACCATATGAGGAGGAACACTTCATTGACAACATGAATGGCGGAGTGTGGTTTTTTTTTCTTTTTTTTTTTTTTTCGCTCTCCCGCAGTACTTTTTAGTGATTTTATGTCTTCTACATCATTATTTAGAGCAGCGTGAGCGGGGGTCTGGGAGCGGCAGCAGCCCCCCAAGGTTAGGTTAGGTTAACCCCTTGAAGCTCTGACGCGTTTTAACAGTTTATTTTGGCTATCATTAGACGATTTTATGCAGCTTAGGAAGGATCTGTGGGTAATAAAAGGGTACACACTATCTTAATCAACCCTTGGACTTCCGCATATCGTTACTTATCTGAATAAAATCATCTAATAGTAGCCAGAAAACAGAACAGAAACGCGTATTGGAGCTTGAAAGGGTTAATGGCAATATTTTTGTCATGCGTCGTCGTCGAGCGTCCTGTAATAAACAAACCGACGATCGGATCAGCGACGCGTCTCCTGGCGATTTTCGGCACAAACGCGCCGTTTTATTTTCGTCGAAAACTACATTTAAAAAGTTATTATATCGTTTTCAATACTATTACCGGACCAGAAAAAGGTGTAGCTTTGTGTTGGATGTGTGGAAACCGAAAACAAATATGTATTAAATCCTTGGTGGTACCTGTCAAATGGGTGTCCTGTAAGTAAAATCGTACCCTGAAAACTAATGGGGATAAATATGAGGAAGAAGGGGGACCATAAAACCGACCCATCTCCCCTTAACCCTCTCCGACAGATGACGCAATGTTGAGCCTATTGGGGATACTTTAAAACCTTTGTTACCATCACGGGTATTTACAAACCTTTAGTTTAGTTACTTCAACCTCTGCAGTTGTCTTTGAGTTAGCTGTGGGCAGAAAACTAATTTTGGATAGGTAATTATAAGAGTGAGATAACTATTTCTTATTGCTAATCTGCCAACCTCTGTGTCATATGAATCTGAAGGGGTTAACCCTCTCCGATATATGACGCGATTTTGAGCCTATTGGGGATACTTTAAAGCCTTTGTTACCATCACGGGTATTTACAAACCTTTAGTTTAGTTACTTCAACCTCTGCAGTTGTCTTTGAGTTAGCTGTGGGCAGAAAACTGATTTTGGAGAGGTAATTATAAGAGTGAGAGAACTATTTATTTTTGCTAATCTGGCAACCTCTGCGTCATAAATGCGTGAAAGGGTTAAGTTAAAAGAGGTTAGGGTTATGATGCTGGCCTACTGGTAATGCACAGGGTATAATACGTAATTGCACAGTGGCTCACATGAATTAATACCCACTCCGTAATTTGTCTATAGAAGTTACTAGCTGAGGTATCGGCTGTGTATCTTGGGCAAAACAAAATTCACTTATACCCTATTATGGCAACCCTTAGTATGCATGCCAAGTATGGGCTCTCCATCTTGAAAACTGAGGGAGTATATATAGTGCGTGAACAAACAAACAGAC
>CM064512.1:10219197-10246697 GCA_032716605.1 Paralithodes platypus
CTAGCATTCGAACCACAGATCCTTAAGGGAGCCCACCTCGCTTTTTTGTTTTCTCTTTCTCTCCCTCTCGCTTTGGCTTGTATCCATTCGGCCCCATTCAGCCTACGGTTTTAAGACGTTTACCCCCATTCAGGTGTCAATATTTTCCTGGCGAGCGGTAGCGAGCCAGCATATACTGTATATATTTTTGTTTTGACAGCAAGCTAAATTTGTACATCTTTCGATAGAAAAATTTCTCCGGCGAAGCCGGATTTCTCCATACAATGCTGGCTCGCCAGGAAGAAATCGACACCTGGATAGGGATAAACGTCTTAAAACAGTTGGCTGAATGGGGCCGAATGGATACAAGCCAGGAAAGAGAGAAAATGAGAGGAAGATATAAAAAGCCGATGACCCCCCTTAACGTTGAGAGCTACACCTCTGTTCCACACCATGGCGTCAGAAAAAGCTAACTTGATTTTGAAGTAGAGAATAAATGGTATATTTGTCTTATAAGGCCATGATGTAATGGTAACTCTCAACCCTGATTCAAGGTCTGGGTTCGACTCCTGGTTGGGTGTGAAATATGTATGTTCAAGTGTCTGTATTTGTGTTCGTAAATGTGTGTGTGTACTCACCTAATTGTAGTATACAGGATTTGAGTTTTTAGGCTCGTATTGTCCCGCCTCCAAAGATTCTGTTAGCTAATTTGGCTTTAAAAATGTGGATATTCCCCGCACCCACCACTTCATCATCCAACTGATTCCACATATTAATACTTCTATATGGAAAGCTGAATTTCCTCACATTTCCTTTACATCTGCCTTTCTTTAACTTGCAACTATGTCCTCTAGTCCTCCCTTTATCTCCCTCGATAAAGTCCTCCTTGTCTATCCTTTCCAATCCCCTAACTATCCCCTTCTCTAAACAGGGACTTGGCTAAGATTACCTCTTGGTGTGAACTTTGGGGTATGAAGCTTAATGCTAAGAAAACTCACTCCATGATAATCAGTAGATCACGTACTTTGGCTCCTCCTCATCCTTGTTTGCATGTTTATGGTGAACAAATTGAGGATGTGTCAGGTTTGCGTTTGCTTGGAGTGACTCTCGATCCTAAGTTGACATTTGAGAAGCATATTCGTTCCTTGTCTTCTACTATTGCTCAAAAGATTGGTTTACTTCGCAAGTGTTATAAAACATTCGCTTGTGAAACCACAGTCATAACATCTGTTTATGCTTTTATTTTGCCTCATTTTGAGTATTGCTCTCCTGTTTGGAACTCGGCTGCTGACTGTCATTTGAAATTGCTTGATAAAGCTCTTAATTCTATTAAATTTATTCTCCCTGCTCTATCTCTTGATCTTCATCATCGGCGTCGGGTTGGTTCCCTTAGTCTTTTATTTAAATGTTTTAACAATACTCAGCATCCATTGCATAGTGTTTTACCAGAACCTTTTATTCCAATTCGCGCAACAAGATTTACGAGGAGTCTTAATGACCTTGCCATGACTCCAATTAATGTTTCTACATCTCAGTTTTCTCGGTGTTTTATTCCTTCAATGATTCCCTTTTGGAATCATTTGCCAAACGAGGTTGTACAGTCAACCCATATCTCAGCTTTTAAGTCCAGAGTTAATGTTTTATTACAGCAGTAAATTTTTGTTTTAATCATGATTTGCTTTTATTCTTTTTAGAATGGTGTTTTAATTGACAAACTGATCTTTTCTTCTGGGGTCTCTAACTACTGTAGCCCTTTTCCTTTTTCTTAGTTGTCTTAGTCTCTCTCCAGTGCTTACGGGTATTTTGTGGGGATTCATCTTTTATAGGTGTATCTGCACCCTGTTGGAAGGCTTAGACAGCTTCTATAATAATAATAATAATAATAACACATTTATACATCATAATCATATCCCCTCTTTCTCTTCTCTCACTTAGAGTTGGCAAATTCAATCTCTCTAATCTCTCTTCATATGTCAGTTCCCTTAGTTCTGGAATCATCTTCGTTGCAGCGCTCTGTACTTTCTCCAACTTAATTATGTGTTTTTTTAAGATGGGGTGACCACACCACTGCCGCATATTCCAATTTAGGTCTCACCATTGATTTTATTATATTTACTAGCATCTCTTCATTCAAATAGTTGAATGCTATTTTTACTTTATTCAACAGGCCATAAGCTTCTCCCACAATTTTGTTAATATGGCTCTCGGGTGAAAGATCTCCCTGTATTATAATGCCCAAGTCCTTTTCTTTCTCTGAGGGGTTAATCGTGCATTCTCCTAGTTTATATTCCCAATGAGGTCTTCTTTTACTCACACCCCCTTCCATCACATGACATTTATCTTTGTTAAAATATAATTTCCATATCTTGCTTCATCGGTCTATCTTATCCAGATCACTCTGCAGCTCTCTACAACTGTTATCCAGATCACTCTGTAGCTCTCTACAACTGTTATCCAGATCACTCTGCAGCTCTCTACAACTGTTATCCAGATCACTCTGCAGCTCTCTACAACTGTTATCCAGATCACTCTGCAGCTCTCTACAACTGTTATCCAGATCACTCTGTAGCTCTCTACAACTGTTATCCAGATCACTCTGTAGCTCTCTACAACTGTTATCCAGATCACTCTGTAGCTCTCTACAACTGTTATCCAGATCACTCTGTAGCTCTCTACAACTGTTATCCAGATCACTCTGTAGCTCTCTACAACTGTTATCCAGATCACTCTGTAGCTCTCTACAACTGTTATCCAGATCACTCTGTAGCTCTCTACAACTGTTATCCAGATCACTCTGTAGCTCTCTACAACTGTTATCCAGATCACTCTGTAGCTCTCTACAACTGTTATCCAGATCACTCTGTAGCTCTCTACAACTGTTATCCAGATCACTCTGTAGCTCTCTACAACTGTTATCCAGATCACTCTGTAGCTCTCTACAACTGTTATCCAGATCACTCTGTAGCTCTCTACAACTGTTATCCAGATCACTCTGTAGCTCTCTACAACTGTTATCCAGATCACTCTGTAGCTCTCTACAACTGTTATCCAGATCACTCTGTAGCTCTCTACAACTGTTATCCAGATCACTCTGTAGCTCTCTACAACTGTTATCCAGATCACTCTGTAGCTCTCTACAACTGTTATCCAGATCACTCTGTAGCTCTCTACAACTGTTATCCAGATCACTCTGTAGCTCTCTACAACTGTTATCCAGATCACTCTGTAGCTCTCTACAACTGTTATCCAGATCACTCTGTAGCTCTCTACAACTGTTATCCAGATCACTCTGTAGCTCTCTACAACTGTTATCCAGATCACTCTGTAGCTCTCTACAACTGTTATCCAGATCACTCTGTAGCTCTCTACAACTGTTATCCAGATCACTCTGTAGCTCTCTACAACTGTTTTCGTCCACTATATGTTTCATAATTTTTGCATCGTCAGCAAACATATTCATGTATGCATTTATTTCCTCTGGCATGTCATTTATATAGACCAGAAACATAATTGGGGCCAACACTGATCCCTGTGGAACTCCGCTTGTAACATCCCTCCATGTTAATAAGCTGTCTCTAATCATGGTTCTCATCTGTCTTCCCGAGAGATAGTCCTCCATCCACTTCAACAAATTACCCTGAACCCCTCCAAACTTCTTCAACTTCCATCTAAGTCTACTATGAGGAACTCCGTCAAAGGCCTTCTTTATATCAAGATACACACAGTCCGCCCATCCTTCTCTCTCTTGTAGTATATCTATCATCCTATTATAAAAGCTCAGCAGATTAGTAACACATGATTTTCCCTCTCTGAATTCAAATTGTCTTACAGTAAGTAAATTATTTTCTTCCAAGTACTTTATCCATCTTTTCTTAATAATCTTCTCACACATTTTACAAACAACACTTGTCAGTGACACTGGTCTATAGTTTAGCGGCTGCTCCCTACTCCCACCTTTGTAGATTGGTACTACATTAGCCCTTTTCCAGTCTAGTGGTAATTTTCCAACTTCAATAGAGTATTTAATTATTGCATATAAAGGTTTTACCAATTCCTCCGCACATTCTTTTAGAATCCATCTTGCTATATTGTCTGGGCCCATAGATTTTCTCACATCTAGTCCCTTCATAAGTTCTAGTAGTTCCTCTGGTTGAAAGATAATATCCCCCAATTTTTCATCATTTTGGTATATAATCTCTGGTTCTAAAAATTGTTCATCCATAGCATAAACTGAATGTAATGTATTATTCATAACCTCACATATCTTCTCATCACCCTCATAAATATTGTCTCCTTCCCTCAGCTTCATTATTTTGTCCTTAACCTTCATTTTGCTATTGACATACCTGTAGAACAATTTGGGATCACTTACACATTTGTCCACAATGTTTTTTTCATAATTTCTTGCTTCCTGTTTCCTAATTCTGACATACTCGTTCCTTAGCTTCCTATATGTATTCCAGGTCTGTTCATTTCTCCTTCTTCTGGCTATGTTCCATGCCTTATTTATCTTATCCCTAGCTATTCTACATTTATCATTAAACCAGTCTTTTATCTTTTCAGTCTTATTTCCTTGTCTTGGCACATACCTGTTTACAATATCATCATACATGTTTTTAAACACTCAGTATTTATCATTAACATTGTTTTTCTGTTCAATTTCACTCCAGTCTGCATCCCTGAAGCAACTTTTTAATAGCTTAAAATCTGCTTTCCCATAGTTCAATCTCCTTTCTTTATGTTCTTCTCTCTCTAGCATTGTTGGATAACCCATCAGGATTTCCATTTCAATTACCACATGATCACTATGTGTGTGTGTGTGTGTGTGTGTGTGTGTGTGTGTGTGTGTGTGTGTGTGTGTGTGATATGAATTTGTAATTATGTATTCATTTACTGTAAATGTAATACCCTGTACCCGCAAAAATCCTGCAACCACAATACTACCCGAGTTGACGTCTGGGATAGTGTAAAATAGTCGTTGATGGCGAAGTCTAATAAACCCATCACGTGAGTCACCACGAGACTATCACCTGGTTCTTTCAAGAAGAACTAAGGTTGCTATCCTCTTGTACGTCTGTGGTAGTACAGTGGGCTAGCGCGTGGGTCTGGTAAAAACATACATGTCCCTAAGCAGGGTTCGAACCCGCGCCAGGCATCTCAAAGCCTGGGGAGTTTTCGGGAGGGTTAAATTTCCTTAGCACCCAGCATTTCAGTAAATATCAAATTGTACCTTACAAATATGAATGTGGACAAACAAGTAAAATGTTAGGCAATCTACCCATAGAAAATAAAGTGTTTTATTCATTGATAAAATATACGCAAAATATGTCGGTCCCATCAACCAAGAAAAGAGAGAGAGAGAGAGAGAGAGAGAGAGAGAGAGAGAGAGAGAGAGAGAGAGAGAGAGAGAGAGAGAGAGAGAGAGATGGAGAGAAAGTGGTGGGGGGCGATAGATGGAGAGAAAGTGTGTGTGTGGGGGGGGGGGGGGGGGGGTAGAGGTGGCAGTATGTCATGTAATATCAAGACAATTGGTATTCTACATGACCCAAGCCACGGGACTGTCCAACTGACGTCACTGGTCGGAGGGGGGGGGGGGGGGGGGGGGGGGGGGGGGGGTATTGTGGTAGGGGTGATGGTAGTTGTAGTAGGTGTGGTGGGTGTGTTGATGGTAGTTGTAGTAGGTGTGGTGGGTGTGTTGATGGTAGTTGTAGTAGGGGTGTTGGTAGTTGTGGTAGGGGTGATGGTAGTTGTGGTAGGGGTGTTGGTAGTTGTGGTAGGGGTGATGGTAGTTGTGGTAGGGTGATGGTAGTTGTGGTAGGGTGATGGTGATAGTTGTGGTAGGTTGGTGGTGGTAGTTGTGGTAGGGTGATGGTAGTTGTGGTAGGGTGATGGTAGTTGTAGTAGGTGTGGTAGGGGGTGATGGTAGTTGTGGTAGGGGTGATGGTAGTTGTGGTCGGGTGATGGTAGTTGTAGTAGGTGTGGTAGGGGGTGATGGTAGTTGTGGTAGGGGTGATGGTAGTTGTGGTAGGGGTGTTGGTAGTTGTGGTAGGGGTGATGGTAGTTGTGGTAGGGGTGATGGTAGTTGTGGTAGGGGTGTTGGTAGTTGTGGTAGAGGTGGTGGTGTAGGAGGGGTGGTAGTTGTGGTAGGGGTGATGGTAGTTGTGGTAGGAGGGGTGGTAGTGTGGAGGTGTAGTTGGTGGTGGTGGTAGGGGTGGTGTTTTGTGGTAGGGGTGATGGTAGTTGTGGTAGGGGTGATGGTAGTTGTGGTAGTGGTGATGGTAGGAGGGGTTGTAGTTGTGGTAGGAGGGGTGGTAGTTGTGGTAGAGGTGGTGGTATTTCTGGTACGATCGGTAATAATGATAGTGGACATGGTAGTGGTAGCATTAAGGGGCTAGAGGCTGGCTGTTTTCTTGGTATATTCATTCATTAATTTATTATTTATTAATTTCGTCACTAGACCTCCATCAAACTTAGAAAAAACACCCCATTTCTTAATGTCCTCACTAGACCTCCATCAAGCATAGAAAACACCCCCTAGACCCCCACCCCCCCTTCAAGATAAATTTGTACATTTTTCGGTAGAAAAATGTCCCGGCCGGGGGCCGGTTCCTCTTAAAATTTCAGGCTCGCTATCGCTCGCCAGGGAAAAATCGATACCTAAATTGCACGAAAGGTCTTAAAATTGACAACCAAATGGCGCGAAAGGTGTTAAAGTCACTAAACTAATGGGCTGAACTCCTTAAAATGTCAAAACTAATATGCTAAACACGAGGGAGAAGGGGGTCCAGGAAAAGCGAGTACTACCCCCTTAAATAGGTCCCGGTAGTTGCGGTAGGGATAGTTTTGGTGGGACTAGAGGAGGTCGGAGTATTGATATGGGTGGTATAGTCCGTTCATTCTAGGTGGGGGTAGAAATCGTAACCTCTAACCTCTGTAACTCAAAAAGGGCTAGAGCAAACGAGCTGTCCATTTCCACACCTATTCCCTAGCCAAGTCTTCCTATCTGGTAGAGAAAGTAGCTCGATTACTCTAGCTTTTGTTTAGGTACAGAGGTTTGAGGTTACGATGTCTGGATAGTCATAGGTCCTGGTAGTAGGGGTAGCTTTGGTAGCGATTAACCCTTTCAGTACCAGGGACGTCCTTTTTATCACTTTCTGGCAACCATTAAGGGGGAATGCTTCACTTTTTGGTCGATTTTTACATGTATTCATTATTTTTCTAGTTTCCTCTCTAGACCTCCATCAAATTAAACAACAAAATTAGATCCCCCTTCTAGAGTAATTTGTACATTTTTCGGTAGAAAAATGTCCCGGCCGAAGTCCGGTTCTTCCAACATTACAGGCTCACTATCGTTCGCCAGGAAAAAAAAAATCGACACCTAAATAGCACGAAAGGTCTAGGTCTAGATAATGACGACGAAATGGGGCGAAAGGTCTTAAAATCGACTAACTAAAGGGGCAAACATCTTAACATCTGAAAACTAATGGGGCTAAACATTAGGGAGAAGGGGGTCCAGAAAACCGGCCCATCCCCCCATAAACCATTGTATTCACCTTAGGAAGAACCTCTCCCTTTCAGTACCAGGGACGTCCTTTTCATCATTTTCTGGCAACTATTACACGATTTTATTCAGCTTAGGAAGGACCTCTAGCAATAATAAGGCTTCAAACTATCTCAACCAATCCTTTTAACTACCACATAATTCCTTCTTAAGCTGCATAATATCGTCTAAATATAGCTAGAATAAAATATAACACGTCGCCGGTACAGTTGGTCAAATAAGTAATGTCGCGGCACCAAGTATGTTTTGATCAATAATTGGTATCAGCAATATCTAAGCTGCATTTTTTCATATTGAGTGAAATATACAAACATGTTCCTACACTTACCCACCCTATTCAACATCTAATACAGCACAGAGAAAGCCAAACGTAATGACAGCTGCGACATGACTTATTAGCGCGACCGTACAGTTGGCCATATAAGTGATGTCTCGGCACTAAGTATGTGTTGATAAACAATTGGTATCAGCGCTATCTAAGGCTTAAATCATCGTTCAGAGTGAGATATACAACCATGTTCCTATCTTTATACACCTATTCAACATCTGACAGACATGCATACGGCATACAGCGAGCAAAACGTAATGACAGCGGCGACACGACTTATTTGGCCAACTGTACTGAAAGGGTTAAGGAATTTGTTATTTAAGTAGTAGTAATAATAATAATAATAATAATAATAATAATAATAGTTCTTAAAGCTAGCGCATGCTAAGTCAGCTAAGGATAGCCCATTATAGTGGGGCAGATAACTGGAATAATCGTTCATTTCTGGAAACAAGCACCAAAATTGGCACACATACTCCTTGGGGATTGCTCTTCTGATAAAACCCGTTAGCCACCTAAAAATTCAAGATGGCCGCCAATGAATATACAGAAACATTGCATTTCGCAATAAAATCGCGAAGACTTGTCCTATTTGAATGATCTTGGTGTCAAATCATAAATTTTTCACTATGTAGAATCCGAATTTGGAACCATAGACTTACTCACTAGCTTCCTTGTACCATAATATCAGTCCCGGAATCATAATTAGGGTAAAAAGTGCCCATATCATAGGCACCATCAGTCCGATATATTATTGGATGTACATGTAGGCAATAGGCCTATACTTGTTTGTCACTTATTGTCTTGCTGCCTGGATGAGTATACTACAACTCTTCTAAACCTCGCATCTGCAGCTGCACAGTGCCGTGCAGGTCAGACCAAAGCAGTAGCATTTGCATCGACCGCAGCATTCCGACTTGCATCCACACTTGGTCAGCAGACTGGTGTCTGGGTGTGTCACACCACTCTGGGGAGGAGAGGGTTTCTTCTTGGTGAAGAAGGCGGGCCGGACATTGGTGAAGGAGTCTGGAAGTTCTGGAACTGTCTTCACTTTCTCCTCTCCGAACTTCAGCTGTCCACGCTCTTCACCTTTGTCTTCTTTGGTTGGGTGCTGGAAAACAGAGACGCTGGTTCCATGGAAAGAAGTGGTCGCTGTCGTTGCAGTGGGATTGTGGTCTATGTTGTCCATGGCTGATGTGGTGAACAGCCCTTTTCGCAGAACTGGTGGACAGACCACCCCATCCTCCACGTACTTGCTGACTGTTGCATCTCCTAGCTGTGCAGATATCTGTAGCACCCTGTCATATGAAATGCTGATGCCATGCTCGTTAAGCATTTCCACCAACTTTCTCTTTCTGGTCTTTGTGTAGACGGACTTCCCCATGTAAACAGTGAATGGGGTCTCTTGTCTTTGGAGTGTCTGTGAGTTGCTTCTCCTTCTTTGTACCTTGCGTAGCAGTTGTACTGAAGCAGCTGAGCAATTGCTAGATCTTTCTTTGATGCGCCAAACCTCTGTTGAGATTTGATGTCCGCTCCGTGTTCAAGCATGGCCACAAACTGAAGAAGAGTGAGTGGAATGGCCTGCTCGATGCACCCCTCATGGAAGGTTCCATCAAATGTGGACTTGTGGTCCAGCATATGTCTTCGCAAGATGTTAGCTGCTTTGCCAAGGATAATAGCTTCACTATAATAGTCAGAGGCTTCTGACAAGACAAAGCCCACATCTTTCTGGAAAGCCAGAAGTACATCCCTTCCCTGCTTGTGCACTTCCAACTCAGGTATTTCTGACAGCAGTTTTTCCTTCAGTCTTGTGGAGTTGACAGCAGGTGCATCAACACCCAGCTGTTCCAGGCGCTGGGCATACAGGTGAACTATGTCTGCAAGTCGGAAGACTGCAGGACCCTCGCCAGATCTGGTGGTCTCCACTAGATATGTGACTAGCTCTGAGAATGCCTGTGGGTGGGCATCCTCTTCGGGTGCACGTTCCTGTTCCAGTCTCTTGGTGGCTCTGAGGTACGTCCTCTCTCTATTGTACAGGTCTGTCAAGCATGCAAAATGGTATTTGAGCTCCTGTGCAATAGCATCTCCACCGCTGAGTCTTGCAAGCAGTTTTCCGTCATTTAAAGTTTGGGCACATTCATTAAGACTGTAATTGAGGTTCATCGTCATAACTTGTCTGAGTTCAGAGGATGGGGCTTCTTTGTCACATATGAAACACGTTTGGCCTTCAAGGCTGGTTCTACGCAGCTTGGTCTGGCATTCTACTGGCTGAGCACTCTCTGCTCTTCTTTTTCTGGCTCTCTTCAGTTTCGTGTTGTTGAACATAAAGCGACAACTTTGGTGATACTGCGCCTTGTTCCTCCTCAGAGTTTCTTCAATGCCACCACCATCATCAAGTCTGGCTGGATCCAGAACAATAGGCATCTCATTAATTGCGTGAAAGAGGGGAATAGTAGTCGCAATCATAGTGTAGCCATCATGTTCTTGTGGTTGTTGTGCACGTGGTGACTTGAGCTCTTCACTCTTCTTCTTCTGGCAAAGACAACACTTGCTCCAGTCAGTCCGGAATTTAGACGGTCCTGGATCTGTATTTGCCATCTTGGTGAATACAGTATGATAATCATCTGTAACACAGATATAATAGATAACAGATAATCACAGTATATAACAGATAATCACAGTATGATATAACACAGTATGTTATATGATAACAGATATAACAGATAATCACAGTATGATATAACACAGTATGTTATATGATAACAGATATAACAGATAATCACAGTATGATATAACACAGTATGTTATATGATAACAGATATAACAGATAATCACAGTATGATATAACACAGTATGTTATATGATAACAGATATAACAGATAATCACAGTATGATAATTATCTGTATTCAGTGAATCAAGGCCGAGGGGTTATCCTTTTACCACCTTGATCACAATCATGCACAACAAGGTATGGGATACGACTAGGTTTGGGAATAAAAATATATGACCTACACCTAGCCCGATCGTTCATCCAGTATCATTTAAGTCCTGTGCGATCTGTACACCATCCAGGTAACTACATGCAAAGCAATGTAAAGCCCCGTTACCCTTGGCTCGGCTCTCCCGCGCTGACACCCCCTGTCAATTCAGGCGCGGCTATCTAACTAAACATCTATGTTAAACTACAGGTAATCTACAGTAGCTAACTGATGCGGGGCTTATTAGACAGCATTTGGGACACTAAACTAATTATTTAGCTACACTAAACTAATTATTCAGCTGATATTTATTATTCACCCCATGCTGAGTTTCACAGCAGCGGTGCCACCAGTGTGCCCTGGCTGTGCGTTGACATCCGCTCTGTTGAGCTACTACTCTACACCTTCCGCTGCAAGTCTCTCAACGTCCCCCCCCCCCCCTCCCCACCGCATCGTGTCATGTCCAGTTTGGAAGCCTTGTACAGGAAGATGCTACACATACTAAACCTCTAACACTACTACGATATACACTACCATGCATTTTAGCCGAGTCAGACGTAACATGAACCTCTAATTTAGCAGAATATTAGGATTCCGGGACTGATATTATGGTACAAGGAAGCTAGTGAGTAAGTCCATGGTTCCAAATTCGGATTCTACATAGTGAAAAATGTATGATTTGACACCAAGATCATTCAAATAGGACAAGTCTTTGCGATTTTATTGCGAAATGCAATATTTCTGTATATTCATTGGCGGCCATCTTGAAAAATGGCCGCCATCTTGAATTTTTAGGTGGCTAACGGGTTTTATCAAAAGAGCAATCCCCAAGGAGTATGTGTGCCAAATTTGGTGCTTGTTTCCGGAAATGAAAGATTCTCCTGAAATTTGCAGTTATCTGCTCCACTAATAAGGCCGATTAGGCATATTACCATTGGGGTCCTGTACTACTACCCCATCCCCTTGCTCATGAGGGACGGTAACGACTCAGTGCTTGTGAAAAAACTTTAATGCGCCGAGCGTGGGTGGAAGTCCAAGACGCTAGTCACTACACCAGCGAGCGGTTGAATTAGTGGTAGATGTTAAATAAATGCTAGTAGTCGTAGTATAAATAATGTTGGTAGGTTCTGGTATATAGTAGGAATAGTGATGGGTGTGGTAGTTGTGAAATAGGTTTTGGTATACTTGGTGGTACTTGTGGTAGGGATGCTGAGTGTTGTTGTAGGAATAGTGGTTGTTTAATGGTAGTCTTAATTAAGGGGGTATTATTAGTTTGTTCCCTAGACCTCCATCAAGCTTAAAATTACACCCCTTTCAAGATTAATTTGTAAATTTTTCAGAGGGGTCGTTGTGGTAGTTGTGGATGGGTCGTAGTGGTGGAGGGGTCATTGTGGTTGGGGTAATGGTAGCAGTAGAGGGGTCGTTGTGGTTGGGGTAATGGTAGCAGTAGAGGGGTCGTTGTGGATGGGTCGTAGTGATGGAGGGGTCGTTGTGGTTGGGGTAATGGTAGCAGTAGAGGGGTCGTTGTGGTTGGGGTAATGGTAGCAGTAGAGGGGTCGTTGTGGTTGGGGTAATGGTAGCTGTAAAGGGGTCGTTGTGGTAGTTGTGGTTGGGGCAATGGTAGTTGTGGTTGGGATAATGGTAGCTGTGGAGGGGTCGTAGTGGTAGTTGTGGTTGGGGTAATGGTAGCTGTGGAGGGGTCGTAGTGGTAGTTGTGGTTGGGGTAATGGTAGCTGTGGAGGGGTCGTTGTGGTAGTTGCGGTGGGGGTAATGGTAGCTGTAGAGGGGTCGTTGTGGTAGTTGTGGTTGGGGTAACGGTAGTGGCGGAGGGGTCGTTGTGGTAGTTGTGGTTGGGATAATGGTAGCTGTGGAGGGGTCGTTGTGGTGGAGGGGTCGTAGTGGTAGTTGTGGTTGGGGTAATGGTAGCTGTGGAGGGGTCGTTGTGGTAGTTGTGGTGGGGGTAATGGTAGCTGTAGAGGGGTCGTTGTGGTAGTTGTGGTTGGGGTAACGGTAGTGGTGGAGGGGTCGTTGTGGTAGTTGTGGTTGGGGTAACGGTAGTGGTGGAGGGGTCGTTGTGGTAGTTGTGGTTGGGGTAATGGTAGCTGTGGAGGGGTCGTTGTGGTGGAGGGGTCGTTGTGGTAGTTGTGGTTGGGGTAATGGTAGCTGTGGAGGGGTCGTTGTGGTAGTTGCGGTGGGGGTAATGGTAGCTGTAGAGGGGTCGTTGTGGTAGTTGTGGTTGGGGTAACGGTAGTGGTGGAGGGGTCGTTGTGGTAGTTGTGGTTGGGGTAACGGTAGTGGTGGAGGGGTCGTTGTGGTAGTTGTGGTTGGGGTAACGGTAGTGGTGGAGGGGTCGTTGTGGTAGTTGTGGTTGGGGTAACGGTAGTGGTGGAGGGGTCGTTGTGGTAGTTGTGGTTGGGGTAACGGTAGTGGTGGAGGGGTCGTTGTGGTAGTTGTGGTTGGGGTAACGGTAGTGGTGGAGGGGTCGTTGTGGTAGTTGTGGTTGGGGTAACGGTAGTGGTGGAGGGGTCGTTGTGGTAGTTGTGGTTGGGGTAACGGTAGTGGTGGAGGGGTCGTTGTGGTAGTTGTGGTTGGGGTAACGGTAGTGGTGGAGGGGTCGTTGTGGTAGTTGTGGTTGGGGTAACGGTAGTGGTGGAGGGGTCGTTGTGGTAGTTGTGGTTGGGGTAACGGTAGTGGTGGAGGGGTCGTTGTGGTAGTTGTGGTTCGGGGCCCTGGCTGATATATACCCAGGTGACTCGTAATTCAGGTAGGACGATGGGAGGGAGGGAGGGAGGGGGAGAGGGAAGGTCCGAGAGAAAGAAAGAGAGAGAATTTGATTTGATTGTTTTATTGAGAGAAGTACAAATGTTACACACGTATCATAAAACAGAGAGAGAGAGAGAGAGAGAGAGAGAGAGAGAGAGAGAGAGAGAGAGAGAGACAGAGAGAGAGAGACAGATAGAGGGTGTGAGTGAGACAGAGAGAGAGAGCATTAAAGCATGGATATTTACAAAATAACGACTGACCCACATGAGACTTATATATCTTACATTCAATCATGTTATTCATATGACTATAATTACGTTCACTATTCTTAACTACATATCAATCTGATGATTTTCAATTTATGTAACAATTTGCTTCTTTCTATTTAATCATGACCTAATTCACTTTAGCCCATTCAGTCAGAGGAACATGTTTACTTAATTAATGCTACTGCAAGGTTGTTGTTGTTGTTGTTGTTGTTGTTGTTCCCCAAGCTGCCTGGCCGAACAGCCCCAAGGCCCCGAGCAATTCCAAGGCCATAACCGAGCGCCCCCACAGAACCCTCCCTGCCGACCACAATAAAGCCTGGGTGACCGAAGCCACTCCATGGCGGGGAGCTGAGGAGGGTGCAGAAATGCCCGGGAGACCAAAGCCCCACCCAGGGCCCTGTGTCCCTCAGCAATTATGAAGAGAAAGTTGAGGGGCAAGGGAAAAATGTGACGCTTTGGCTTCCAATAGGGAGGACAATCCACGGAAAAGACGCCGTCACTTGAGATCTAGAAAATATATAAGTTAAAGGAACAGTCAGAGTAATCTATGGGTATGGCAGAGATCGCTCAGTTCTCACTCTGATAGACCAGCCCATCACCACATGCTACTGCAAGGTGATTTTAGTAAGCTTAGACATGGAAAAGATATGTAGGATCAAATTATTTAAGGTAATCATATAAATGAGGTTATCTGACTGAAATTGTTAATGAGATAGAGTTACAAGGAATAGTCCGTACCTCAGAGACCTTGCGGTTCATTCCGGGGAGATACTCGAAGTGGAAGGAGAGAGATTGTTTTATGTACTACACTCATTACGGAGTGTGAAAAATACTATCTACTCTTTTCTTGAACTGCTCTACTGAAGAACTGTTCAAAAATTCTGAGGGAAGTTTGCTCCAGGTAGAACAGATCTTATATGTGAAAAAGTTGCCAAAAATACTAGTGCTGAACCTTTTCAATTCAAATTTCCAGTCATTGTTGCGTGTTGTATTCATATTGAGGCTAAACATTTTGCAAGAGAGAGAGAGAGAGAGAGAGAGAGAGAGAGAGCGAGAGCGAGAGCGAGAGCAAGAGCGAGAGGGCTAAGGGGGGGGGGGGGTATAAGTAGAGAAAAGTGGTGAGATTATGGAGGGAGTTATAGAAAGTCGGAGGCAATAGCTATGGGTTATAGAAGGTCGATGAAGGAGAGAGAGAGAGTGAGAGTGAGTGACTGAGTGAGAGAAAGAGAGAGAGAGAGAGTGAGTGAGTGAGTGTGTGTGTGTGTGTGTGAGAGAGAGAGAGATAGAGTACACAGTTACACAGATAATCAGACCACACAGACCTTGCGTTCCCTACTAGGTGGTCGGCCTTAATACTACTAGAGACAGGGACAGTATATAGTAGAAGGATAGGATAGCAATGTAGAAGGCACTCTCCCCACCCTCCGCTCCTTCCGGCAAAACAAAAAGAAAGAGAGAGAGAGAGAGGGGGGGGGGGAGGAATGTGTAAGAAAGAAGAGGGGGGGGGGGGTTGCTTAGTGTCTTTTCTGTAGCCCATTTAAGACCATGCATACCCGATTTATAGCTATCTATCTATCTATCTATCTATTGCCGGACGCCAACAAGTGGACGTACTGTAGTATCTATATTTAATGTCTGTTTGTCTGTCTGTGCGTTCTTAATAGGCGGCCGCAGTTTTGGACCTGGGTAGCTGAAACTTTGCATGTGGGTGTCAATTGACCTGGGTCAGGTCATAGAGGGGGCGATGCCACGATCGGAGGTCGTTTCGAGGCCGAAATTGAAAAATAAATAAAAAAATAAATGGCTGTTTGGGGCAGAAGGAGGCCTCCGATCGAAAAGGTGTATGGAACGAAAGTTGTTCGCAGCCCCCCAAAATGGGGATGCGGATGAGGTCAGCTCCAAAATCGGAGGTCATTTAGCGGCCGAAATCGAGGTCGCCGTTTAATGAGGCACAGGGAGGTCGAGGCCGGTGATTATGGTAGTAGAGGTATTGTGATGATTGTGGTAGTAGTGATTGATGATGGTGATTATGGTAGTAGTAGTGGTGGTAGTAGTGATGGTGATTATGGTGGTACAGTATTATTACCCGGGCAACGCCGGGTACCCCTGCTAGTACTATTATATAGTCACATTATAGGAGTAATGCTGTTTTTTTTTTTTTTTTTTTTTTTTTTTTTTTATTTATTAGTTAATTCATTGTTTAGGTTCCTCGCTAGACCTCCATCAAGCTTAAAATAGCACCCCCTAGACCCCCCTTCAAGATAAATTTGTACATTTTTCGGTCGAAAAATGTCCCGGCGTTCCTTCTAAAATTACAGGCGAGCGATATCGAGGACACCTTTCTTCTTTTTATAGTTTTTGATAGACGATTTTTTTCAGCTTGTGGGATAGGGTTGGTTTGAGTCAGTATTTACCCCGTTAATTCCTAGAGGCCTTTCAAAGCTGAATACATTCATCTACTGACAGCCAGAATAATATGTTAGAACGCGTTATAATCCTGAAGGGGTTAACTTGATACAGCATTAGTTGAGGAATATGCTTAACCCCTTCTGTACCGGATACGTCTTTTTCATTTTATTCTAGCTATATTTAGACGATTTGGTACAGTTTAACACTTTGGCTGCGGGCATATTTCCTCCTATTTCCGCCATATTAGGGCTAATTCAGGCACTCCTGATTGATTAGGTAAGTGTCTAAATGAAATTAAATGTATTCAACCAAAAACTAGAAGAAAATAGCTTCAAAATGACACCAAAACGAGCTTCGTAGCTCGCGTGCTTCACCCTCCGCTCTACCATAGACATTCGCTAAAATGAGCAATTATCGCTAATGTCGCGCATAATTTGCCTTTGGCAGCGCTGTATATCTCGCGAGACTCTGACTCAGAGCCTTCAGTGCCGCGGCCGGCTGGCTGGGGGAAGGACATGTGGCCTGTCGCACTCGCGCTCCCTCGCACTCGATTCTACAGGCTTTAAGAGGCTTTGAAAGCCTGTAAATTGCTGTAAATTGCCATGGCGTTAGGGAACGTCTCCCGCAGGCAATCGGTTAAGAAGGGCCTGTGGTAGTAAAAAGGGCCAAGTGAGATAGTTTGAAGCCTGTTAATTGCTGGAGGCCCTTTATTAACTGAGTACAATCGTGTAACAGTCGCCAGAATAAAGTTAAAAAGACGTCGCCGGTACAGGCGTTTTTATCTAAATACTATTATCTTTAATAACACTTGCTCTAAGTTCATCCAACTTGTTGTGCAAGCGTCTACAGTGTGTGTAGTATATGCAATATATATATATATATATATAGTTAACCCGTACAGTACCAGGGACGTCCTCTTCATCATATTCTGGCAACTATTAGACAATTTTATACAGCTTAGGAAGGACTTCAGGTAATAATATGGCTTCCAACTATCTCAACCAACCCTTTTAACTGCCACAGATCCTTCCCAAGCTGTATAATATCGTCTAAACATAGCTAGCATATAATATAACACAAGTCGCTGGTATTCAAAGGGTTAAGGAGGGTTTCCAAATGATTTCATCATCGTGTCAGAACTGTTCGCTAGAGTTTGCACCACCTTTTACTACAGCACCAATGGTCACTACTAGTTTGCATAAATACATTCGCTGACTGGAGGGAAGGAGGGAGAGGAGGGTGAAGGAGAAGAAAGGGAGAGAGAAGTGAGGCCTAACCTTGGACCCCCCCCCCTCCTTCCTTCTCCCTCCCTTTTGCCCTCATTCATTCATACCCTCTCCTATGTTATTTTGGGTTTCTCTTTAACTCCCCCGTTCCAGGATTTATGCTGGCTAATAATACTTTTTGGTGTACTTGAATTTTGTCCATTGTGCTCCAGATTTTTCTTTTTACTTACCGTACGGGACTATTATCTTAAGGTACTAGTACAATTATATTCTAACACAGTATAGAAAATTACGCTTTTCACTGGGATACACAATACACATATCAATAGGATATTACTGGCACAATGAGCTAATATTTAGATATGCCAACTTAATCCTCTCACGTTCTTGACGCAATTTTGAGCCTATTAGGGATACTTGGAAGCCTTTGTTACCATCAGGGGTATTGAGAAACCTTTAGTTTAGTTACTTCACCTCTGCAGTTGTCTTTGAGTTAGCTGGGGGCAGAAAACTAATTTTGGAGAGGTAATTATAAGAGAGAGAGAACTCTATTTATTATTGCTAATCTGGCAACCTCTGCGTCATAAAAACGTGAAAGGGTTAAAATATATTTTCCACTTGGACAAACAGAAATCCCTAGCAGCATGGGCTACCTTTCATCACCCCTCCAAATTGACATTTCTATCATTTGGGAAGAGTCCACCAGGAAATAGATGTGGAAATTTACAGCCAGTTTGCTCGAGATCCTTTTGAGCCTGACACACACAGGTGACCCTCTAGGCCATGACATGGCACACTATAGGTAGCGCCAACGAACTTGACAAAATCTCGACCCGTGACCTCTTCGTAACTCAAAAGGATCTCGAGCAAACTGGCTGTAAATATCCACACCTACTTCCTGGTTGACTCTTCCCAAATGATAGAAATGTCAGCCCGATTGCGTTCATTCATTTTGAGTTATAAGAAGTTAAGGGGTCAAGATTATTGTCAAGTTCGTTGGCGGTACCTATAGTAAACACCCACTGTCACTATAGTTCCACTGCCAAAACTTCCAGGCTCCACCTCAGTTCCCAAGGATGAGGTTCAGTCCACTCACGGCCCAATAATCCTGACGGCATACCACCTCAGTACAGTCACTAAGTCCTATACTCTGGGTTGAAACATTGGACATCTCCACAAGCATCTGAGTACTGACTTGGTCCTCCTTTCCTGTCCATGTACCTCTTATAAATGTTATCATTAACACTTACGCTGCGGGAATATTTCTGCTATAATAGGGCTCATTTAGTCATTCCTGAATGCTTAACACTCAACGAGCGGCTAGGTCGGTAACTTCTACTACCTGCCAAGCGGGTGGTTTTACCCTAAACGAGCTTATTTCCGTGGTCTTTTTCATGCATAAACAAGAACCAGAGTGTAATACAATTATGTATCCCTGAAAGGGCGATAATTGAGCTTTCCAATGACACCTGAACCATCCTTCTACAATCACTGGTTGTCTTGCAACGATCGTGCAACCGAAGGGCAAAATCGCTAAAATACGGTAATTTCGTTACATAATTACGTGTGTAGCGAGGGAGGGAGGGTGGATGTGTGTGGAATAAATGTCAGTAGACCCACGGCGATCGTGGCGAGCGGTCATGAGGCAACCTATGCTCCTCCCGTCGCTCGTCTCTCTCTCAGAGCCAATATTGCGCCAAAATTGCACACAGACTTAAGTCGGGCCCCGCCACATAGTCCTTTCTTCTCTATACGGACTTAAGTCGGGCCCCGCTAAAGAAGGGTTAAGAAAGTGCCTGAATGAAATTAAATGTATTCAGCAAAAAAACTAGAAGAATATAGCTTCAAAATGATACCAGAACGAGCTTTGTAGCGTGCAGGGTTCACCCGCAGCGCTATCACAGACATCGGCAAATATTCGCTAATTATTAACTATGTCCCGCTACTTTTGCCTTTGGCAGCACTGCATAGGTTTTGCAAGATATGGGGTGAGAGTCTCAGTGCCCAGGCTGACGCGCTGGAGAGCGAACGGGGGCTTGTCGCGCTCCCGCTCACTTGCACTCGTCTCCACATTACGGAGTCCTGCTCACCAGGCTAATTGCTATCCATTAAGTTGTTGTGTACAGGCCAGAACTTACTGAACATGGGAATCACTATATTATCTGAGTACCTCTGTTGTGTAAAAGCCAGCAGACAGTTCTTTAACACCGCTTCTGGTGTTCCTCCCTAAAAACTAACAGCTCTCAACTTGTGTGTTCGGGATGTGCAGTGCCCACACCTGCTGAAGGACCTCTTCCATGGACACCGCCTGCCCGTCCAATGAAATCCAGCCAGAACATAAGCTACCAGAAATCAGAACGAGACGAGAGACCTCAGCTAACAAACAATCTCCAGATTAGCTAAATTGTAGGCTGTCTAGACAAACCTCCCTTCTAACATGTTAGGCCTCCTTTATACGAGGAAGCAAACCACACATATTATCCTTGACTTTGATCAATATTCTGTAGACCATCCCTTTTCAGGTGACAGTATACTGTATGGTAATATTTTGCAGAGTCAAGACCCCACATACACACATGATACACGTAAATTAATACTTTTTACTACTTTGTGTTTCTTCCTATAGTGACCCATTACAAATGCTGTTACTGTATTCCGCTTAGGCTGTGAAAGTTTCCAACCATGACTTGTGATTCTTCAATATCGTACTAAATAATAAGAGGGAGGGAGTACTACTTTATATTTGACTTTGTTAACCCCTACTGTACCATAGGGTACAAGCATAAATGTACCCCGCAGTCCCAAGCAATGTGGCCAAAATGGCTTCAGAGGCAAGATATAACAACCTCCCACCTCAAAAAATGGAGGAATACTGCCTTTCCCAGCCTGTGGGGGCTTGGATATTAGCTGAGAAGTGTTGGCAAGGTCTTAGAGCAGTGCTCAAACATCATGGTACCAGGCACTGCCTGATACTGGCAGTTACAAGGATCGTATAATATTGACGGCTGAAAGCCGCCGCTGGGATTGTACGGGTTAAAGTAAGTTTGCCATTCATTGTGATTTCCTGTTTGATAAATATTGCTACTACTAACTAGGGTATATCATAATTTATTGTATGTAGGCTATTTTTTATTTTGATTAACAGTGTGTATTAGCCATTCTTAAAGGCCAATTTATGTTTGTTTGTTAATAAATCTAAATTGATGTGTAGTACATCTGTGTTGTGTTTGTCCTGCTGCATGCTTATATATATACCTTGTAATGACTTCATTTTTTGCTCAATTGAGATCGAATCTACTTACAGTACTATTCAAACGCAGTAAAACTTCAGGTATAACATTAAGTGTGACAACATTATATTAAAGATAACCCTGGAATACATCAAATTTAGTGACCCTCGAAAATATATTAAGAAAATTATCTCAACAGAAAACGGAGTGTCAACAATGTCGAGAATGGAATGCTGACATGCAAATAGTTACAAAGGATCTTGACCTATATACAATACTATGATATTACTACACTAATATAATGCAATTAAGGGAGCCCAGACGGTATTGTGCAGCATCATTTACTGGTTCGGCTCAATGGTTTAAGGAAGGGGTTTAGTTTGCTCTCTAAGCCTCTATCAAACTTAAAATAACACCCACAAGACCCCCCTTCGATATAAATTTGTAAATTTTTCGGTAGAAAAATGTCCCGGCCGAAGGCCGATTCCTCTTAAAATACAGGCTCGCTATCGCTCGCCAGGAAAAAATCAACACCTTACATGACACAAAAAGTCTTAATATTGACAAACAATGGTTAGAAAGGTCTTAAAATCGCCAAACTAATAGGCCTAACGTCTTAAAATCTGAAAACTAATGGGGCTAAACATGAGGAAGAAGAGCGACCAGAAACACGACCCATTTCCCCTTAAGGTGTACTAAGGTGTCCCCTAAATGTCTCCCTGTCAAGACTAGGCACAAGAGAGGAGAGCCCTGTTTATAAAGCCGGTATCACACGAGAGCTTTCAACATTCGATGATCAACATTTGTATAGCAACATTTCTGGAATATTTTGCCCCGTTATCGGAAACTAGACTGACGATCGATGAATTTAGGTGACAGAAATACTATATATGTTTACCTCCTAAGCTGCCAGACCAGTGTTAAGGATAAATGTTGAGGGAAAAAGCGCTCGTGTGATGCCGGCTGTATCCAAGGCCTCTGTCACTAAGGTTTGGGTTCAGGGGGTCATACGACTATGTAAAACCAGTTATTAACCGCTGCTGTAACGGCGACGTTTTTTATATTTTATCTTAGCTATATTTAGATGATTTTATATTTTATCTTAGCTATATTTAGATGATTTTATATTTTATCTTAGCTATATTTAGATGCTTTTATGCAGTTTTAGGAGGATCTGTGGTAGTGAAAATGGTTAAGTGAGATACCTCGAAGCCTATTAATTGCTGGGGGTCCTTTTTAAGCTGAATAGAATCTGAATATAATAGTGTAATAGCAGCCAGAATAAAGTTAAAAAGGCGTCGCCGGTACAGAAGGGGTTAAGCAAAGTCCCTTCCTTTTAGTCATTAATATTAGACATACACAATTGAAGTTATGCTCTATATAGTTAACTTTCTACCCCTGGAAGTGATTAAATGGCCAAAACAATTAAATTTTATTCTTTTTTCAAGTCAGCATTACTCTGGTTTGACACATTTTCCCAAGCTTACTATAACAATTCATATTTTCTCTGGTTTGACACCTTTTCCCAAGCTTACTATAACAATTCATATTTTCTCTGGTTTGACACCTTTTCCCAAGCTTACTATAACAATTCATATTTACTCTGGTTTGACACCTTTTCCCAAGCTTACTATAACAATTCATATTTTCTCTGGTTTGACACCTTTTCCCAAGCTTACTATAACAATTCATATTTACTCTGGTTTGACACCTTTTCCCAAGCTTACTATAACAATTCATATTTTCTCTGGTTTGACACCTTTTCCCAAGCTTACTATAACAATTCATATTTACTCTGGTTTGACACCTTTTCCCAAGCTTACTATAACAATTCATATTTTTTTCACCAACCAACTTTACTTCTAAACTCAATTAATGAAATCAACAAATACATTTGGCACTCCAAGGACTCGAACCTAGATATTCACACCGAAATTCCGCGTATTTATACCAAACAATAACATTTAATATATAAAACAAGTATAATGACCCTCATACCTATAAGACACCATTACTTGATCATTTCTATGTAAACAATACACTTTACCCTCTCATTTGATATCATATCAATCACAATGAGAACTTAATACTGAATATTTCAACTAATTTCAACACTGACTGAGTATTTATTGGACGGAACCCTTTCCCTGCTGGACACGTTCCGGAACGCCATGATAATTTACAGCAATTTACAGGCTTTTAAAGCCTCTTAAAGCCTGTAAAATCGAGTGCGAGGGAGCGGGAGCATGGCAGGCCACACATCCTTCTCCTAGCCAGGCGGCCGCGGCACTGAAGGCTCTGAGTCAGAGTCTTGCGAGATATACAATGCTGCCAAAGGCAAATGTAGTGCGACATTAGCGATAATTGCTAATTTTAGCGAATGTCTATGGTAGCGCTGGGCGTGAACCGAGCTATGAAGCTCGGTTTTATGTCATTTTGAAGCTATTTTCTTTAGTTTTGGCTGAATACATTTAATTTCATTCAGATACTTGCCTAATTAATCAGGAGTGCCTGAATGAGCCCTAATATGGCGGAAATAGGCGGAAATATGCCCACAGGGAAAGGGTTAATGATCTCAACTGTAGCCTACCTCCATTCCTATCCATTCATATGGTGATGTCTCTACCTTACACTATTCAACTAGTTTTTCAGAACACTCCAGCATGCAATCACTCAAAAACTTATGTGATAAAGCCATGACATGCCTACCTTCTGATCTATAAACCATTTTCAATTGGTGCAGAGAAAATCATGTTGCTATCAATACTTCCAAAATCTAATTTCTCCATTTATCACCATTTATCTACCCATTAAGAACTCCCATAGGTCTATCCCCTATACTTCAACAATAGCCTACACAAATCAACCCTTCATCTTCTTTCAGTATTCTCGGTGTCTCTTTTTCTTCTGATCTGTCTTGGAAGACCTTATTACCAATCTTGCTAAAGCGGCTTCCCAGAAGCTGGGTTTGCTCAATTGCCTCAGTTATTATTATTTTATTTTTTTAACCCCTGCACAGCTTCTTACTTTTTATTTCTTGAGGTTAATCCGATACTGAATAAAATCCTCTACTGTTAGCCAGATAATAATGTAAAATACACCATCTTATAGAAGTTTTTTGTTTGGGGGGGAAATCTTTAACCTTAGCTCCATTATTTTGTTTTCGTTAATATATTTTTGGAACCAATGTTTTTTTAGTCTTATTGTATTATTCAGGAAGATCTAAACAAACTCCCACTTGCCTTCGACGACAATATTGTCATTAACCTAACCTGGGGAATTATGTCAAATTACTAAAAAGTACTCAGGTCAGGTGAAGGTATTGAGGGATAAACCTTTACAACGGCACCTCTTAGCTACTTTCTACTTTTCCTATTTTTTCTGAAGAGTGTAGAGAAGGGAGAAGGGGTGATGGAGAGAGAGGAAGCTGTTTGAGTGGCTTTGTTATGTGTGTTATTAGTCTGTATACGTCGTCGAGGTGTCCCCCGATTGGGTGCGTGCATGTGAAAGAGGCTAGGACGCACTACCACACCCACTAAATGTCCGCCTCGGCTGGGATCAAACCCAGGTCAAGCAGATTCACACGTGAGCGTGCTCTCCTCTCGACCGCCGCGGCTCTACAGCGGGTACCCGAATCGCGCGTCGTAAGAAAATGGGCTCACAGAAAATGGGGACGGAGTGAGGGTAGTAGACTCAACCGCGAGAACGTCATTGCGCACACATAAACATAATACGAAAATTATATGAAAAATACAAGAATTCTATTTAAAACACCTATCCATGCTTCAATACGGATTCAGTAGTAATACGAGGTAAGAAAATACAAATCCATAAGATAAATCACGATAATAATTACTGGAGCTAATGTAAAGATTTACAGTTTATTTTTCATATTTTGTTTCTACAATGCATGCAACGAGACAGGGCACTTAAAATCAATAGTTCACCGAAAATATCGCTTAAATATTATATCAGTATTATGTCACTAACGTTTTTCCATTTCTTTGTTCATGTATTTTTAGTAACATGTGAATAGTACAATTTAATTCAAATGGTAGAATTTTTTCTAGTTTTTGCACAAATTATCATCATGGTTTGATTTATTTTTAAATTGTATATTGGTAATTGTTGTGAAGTGCCTGAGGGGGATCGCTCACTTTTATGACCCATTATCTGACAATCGATGAATAATTGGGGTTCGATCCTCCTATGTGACCGGGATATGCTGCCATCGATGAAGGGGAGACAGACCGTTTTCCTCGACCCCCTTCTCCCTAATGTTTAGCCCCAATTGTTTTGAGATTATAAGACGTTTGGCCCTTTAGTTTGGCGATTTTAACACCTTTCGCCCCATTTCGTTGTCAATTTTAAGACCTTTCGTGCCATTTAGGTGTCGATTATTTCCTGGCGAGCGATAGCGAGCCTGAAATTTTAAGAGGAAGCGGCCTTCGGCCGGGACATGTTTCTACCGAAAAATGTACGCATTTATCTTGAAGGGGGTCTAGGAGGTGTTTTTCTAAGCTTGATGGAGTTCTAGAGAGAAAACTAAGAAAGAAAGGAATACATGAATTAAACTAAGAAAGAAAGAAAGGAATACATGAATTAAACTAAGAAAGAAAGGAATACATGAATTAAACTAAGAAAGAAAGAAATACATGAATTAAACTAAGAAAGAAAGGAATACATGAATTAAACTAAGAAAGAAAGAAAGGAATACATGAATTAAACTAAGAAAGAAAGAAATACATGAATTAAACTAAGAAAGAAAGAAAGGAATACATGAATTAAACTAAGAAAGAAAGAAATACATGAATTAAACTAAGAAAGAAAGGAATACATGAATTAAACTAAGAAAGAAAGAAAGGAATACATGAATTAAACTAAGAAAGAAAGAAAGGAATACATGAATTAAACTAAGAAAGAAAGAAAGGAATACATGAATTAAACTAAGAAAGAAAGAAAGGAATACATGAATTAAACTAAGAAAGAAAGAAATACATGAATTAAACTAAGAAAGAAAGGAATACATGAATTAAACTAAGAAAGAAAGAAAGGAATACATGAATTAAACTAAGAAAGAAAGGAATACATGAATTAAACTAAGAAAGAAAGAAATACATGAATTAAACTAAGAAAGAAAGGAATACATGAATTAAACTAAGAAATAAAGAAAGGAATACATGAATTAAACTAAGAAAGAAAGGAATACATGAATTAAACTAAGAAAGAAAGAAATACATGAATTAAACTAAGAAAGAAAGGAATACATGAATTAAACTAAGAAAGAAGGAAATACATGAATTAAACTAAGAAAGAAAGGAATACATGAATTAAACTAAGAAAGAAAGAAATACATGAATTAAACTAAGAAAGAAAGGAATACATGAATTAAACTAAGAAAGAAAGAAATACATGAATTAAACTAAGAAAGAAAGGAATACATGAATTAAACTAAGAAAGAAAGAAATACATGAATTAAACTAAGAAAGAAAGGAATACATGAATTAAACTAAGAAAGAAAGAAAGGAATACATGAATTAAACTAAGAAAGAAAGGGATACATGAATTAAACTAAGAAAGAAAGAAATACATGAATTAAACTAAGAAAGAAAGGAATACATGAATTAAACTAAGAAAGAAAGGAATACATGAATTAAACTAAGAAAGAAAGAAGGAATACATGAATTAAACTAAGAAAGAAAGGAATACATGAATTAAACTAAGAAAGAAAGAAAGGAATACATGAATTAAACTAAGAAAGAAAGGAATACATGAATTAAACTAAGAAAGAAAGAAATACATGAATTAAACTAAGAAAGAAAGGAATACATGAATTAAACTAAGAAAGAAAGAAAGGAATACATGAATTAAACTAAGAAAGAAAGGAATACATGAATTAAACTAAGAAAGAAAGAAAGAATACATGAATTAAACTAAGAAAGAAAGGAATACATGAATTAAACTAAGAAAGAAAGGAATACATGAATTAAACTAAGAAAGAAAGGAATACATGAATTAAACTAAGAAAGAAAGAAAGGAATACATGAATTAAACTAAGAAAGAAAGGAATACATGAATTAAACTAAGAAAGAAAGGAATACATGAATTAAACTAAGAAAGAAAGGAATACATGAATTAAACTAAGAAAGAAAGGAATACATGAATTAAACTAAGAAAGAAAGGAATACATGAATTAAACTAAGAAAGAAAGAAATACATGAATTAAACTAAGAAAGAAAGAAAGGAATACATGAATTAAACTAAGCAAGAAAGAAATACATGAATTAAACTAAGAAAGAAAGGAATACATGAATTAAACTAAGAAAGAAAGAAATACATGAATTAAACTAAGAAAGAAAGGAATACATGAATTAAACTAAGAAAGAAAGGAATACATGAATTAAACTAAGAAAGAAAGAAATACATGAATTAAACTAAGAAAGAAAGGAATACATGAATTAAACTAAGAAAGAAAGGAATACATGAATTAAACTAAGAAAGAAAGGAATACATGAATTAAACTAAGAAAGAAAGGAATACATGAATTAAACTAAGAAAGAAAGAAATACATGAATTAAACTAAGAAAGAAAGGAATACATGAATTAAACTAAGACATAAAGGAATACATGAATTAAACTAAGACATAAAGGAATACATGAATTAAACTAAGACATAAAGGAATACATGAATTAAACTAAGAAAGAAAGAAAGGAATACATGAATTAAACTAAGAAAGAAAGGAATACATGAATTAA